>CAUYQU010077045.1:0-13899 GCA_963574635.1 Cheracebus regulus
AAGTTAGAATAAATAGTGGTTACCCACTGAGGCAGAATAGTGACTATAAAAGACTATGAAGAAGGCTTCTGGCATGTTGATCATGTTGTTTCTCAATGTGGAAGCATTTACAGGTGTGTTGTTTGTGAAAATCATTTGAATATACTTACATGCACTTTTCTGGAAATATACCATATTTTTAATATTTAAAAAAAATTTTTCATTTTAGAAACAGGGTTTCACCATGTTGGTCAGGTTGGTCTCCAACTCCTGACCTCAGGTGATCCACCCGCCTCAGCCTCCCAAAGTGCTGGGATTATAGGCGTGAGCCACCACGCCCAGCCAATATACTATATTTTAATACTAATTAAGACAATAAAGAAGACTTCTGTCAAAGGACAGTAACAACATTTTCTGGAGGTAAAATCTAAGTATTTTTTTCATTTCAGTGATAGAAAAATGGAAAATACTTGCTGATATATGTGTATATAACCTAGACAGAACACTTCTTTTTTTTTTAGTCAGAGTCTGGCTCTGTCACCCAGGCTGGAGGGCAGTGGTTTGATCTCGGCTCACTGCAACCTCCACCTCCCAGGTTCAAGCAAGTCTCCTGCTTCAGCCCCCTGAGTAGCTGGGACTACAGGTGTGTGCCACCATGCCTGGCTAATTTTTGCATTTTTAGGAGACAGGATTTCACCATGTTAGCCAGGCTGGTCTTGAACGACCTAGGTGATTCACCTGTCTCAGTCTCCCAAAGTGCTGGGATTACATGCCTGAGCCACCTCACCCGGCTGACAGAACACTTCTTGAGGGCCGAGATTATTTCTTCCTTTGTCTATCACCTATACCACCTAGCAGATGCTTGCCACATAATAATTTCTTAATAAATAAATATAAATAAATGAACAAATTCTCAATCAATAAACAATATTTTATAATATAAATTGTCTTAATTCAATAATTAAAGTAAATTTAGTTTTAAATTATTCATTACAAATAAATACTTTCTCAACAAACAAATATGCTTGTTAAATGATATAGAGCTAACCAGGAACCATTTTAAGATCACATCAATTTATTGTCATAGCTGAATTTCCATTGCTTTTTGTCCCAATTTTTACTCACTAGCCCCAAAATCCCCTCTGTAAAACACTGCTCACATTCATCCCTACCCAAACATTAGTTTATGAAAATTAAACAGCCAGGTGTGGTGGCTCATGCCTGTAATCCCAACACTTTGAAAAGCCAAGGCATGTGGATCACTTGAGCCCAGAAGTTCCAGACCAGCCTGGGTAACATGGCAACACCCCAACTCTACCCACTCCAAAAAGAAAATACAAAAAATTAGTCAGGTGCAGTGACATGTACCTGTAGTCCCAGCTACTCAAGAGGCTGAGGTAGGAGGATCGCCTGAGCCCGGGAGGTGGAGTTTGCAGTGAGCCAAGATGGTGCCACTGCAGTCTAGCCTCGGAAACAAAGCAAGATCCTGTCTCAAAAAAAAAGAAAAAAAGAAAAAGAAAATTAGGTTGGGCACAGTGGCTCACACCTGTAATCCCAGCACTTTAGGAGGGCGAGGCAGGTGGATCACCTGAGGTCAGGACTTCAAGACCAGCCTGGCCAACATGGCAAAATCCCGTCTCTACTAAAAATACAAAAATTAGCTGGGTGTGGTGGTGCACGCCTGTAATCCCAGCTACTTGGGAGACAGAGGCAGGAGAATCACTTGAACCCAGGAGGCAGAGGTAGCAGTGAGCCGAAATCACACCACTGCACTCCCGCCTGAATGACAGGGCGAGACTTTGTCTCAAAAAAAAAAAAGTAAACACAGTTTGAGAATTTCACAATAGTTCTTCATATACTCAATAAAAAAAACAAAGGAAAAATAATTTTAGTTGGAAAAAGAGAGAGATCACTTAACTCACATTTTTCACAACTCTTAATATTTTTCTCCTATATTAGAACCAAAAAGCATGTTTCAAGAGTTATTTTGATATCCTTCTCTGATCAGGACTTAGAATTGATTCACCATAGCTAACCTACGAGCTTCTGTGTGTTTTAAAAAAGGCAATTAATGAGCTGGGCACAGTGGCTCGGAAACCAAAGCAAGAGGACTGCTTGAACCTATGGAGTTCAAGACCAGAATGGGCAATATAGGGAGACCCTCATCTCTATAAATAACAACAAAAAAAGGTGCAGCAGCCAGTCCTGGTGGCTCATCCCTATAAACCCAGCACTTTGGGAGGCCCAAGCAGGCAGACTGCTTGAGCCCAGGAGTTTGAGAACAGCCTGGGCAATGTGGCGAAACCTTTTCTCTACCAAAAATACAAAAAGAAAAAGAAAGAAAGAAGAAAGAAAGAAAGAAAAGAAAAGAAAGAAAATTAGCTGGGCATGGTGGTGCATGCCTGTAGTCCCAGCTACTCCAGAGGCTGAGGTAGGATGATCACTTGATCCTGGGAGGCAGAAGTTGCAGTGAGCTGAGATGGCGCCACTGCACTCCAGCCTGGGTGACATGATGAGACCCTGTCCTGGAAAGAAAAGTAATAAGATAATATATGCCTTACATAGGAGATATTGTTTAGTATGTACAGATTTATTTTATTTAGATATATTACATTTAAAAGAACTTTTTTTTCCCTCTCGAGACAGAGATGGAGTTTTGCTCTGTTACCCAGGCTGCAGTGCAGTGGTATGATCTCAGCTCACCACAACCTCTATCTCCTAGGTTCAAGTGATTCTCCTGTCTCAGCCTCCCGAGTAGCTGGGATTACAGGCACCCACCACTGCACCTGGCTAATTTTTGTCTATTTAGTAGAGACAGGGTTTTACCATGTTGGCCAGGCTGGTCTCAAACTCCTGATCTTGCAATCCGCCTGCTTCAACCTCTCAAAGTGCTGGGATTACAGGCATAAGCCACTGCACCCAGCCACTAAAATGAACTTTGTAAGTAATCCTTCCCTTTGTAGTTAACTTATAGATATGCTTTGATTTGCCTGTTTTACACTGTGAAGTCTTTTATATTGTAGTTTTCAGAACACAGAGAACAGACTTACACATAGAGAAGAGTTCTCAAGTAGTTGTTTCAATTATTCATATGAAAGATGCTAGAAATCTGTCACTACTATTGTAACTCAAGCATCTCACTTCAAACTAGGAAGCAGGCAGCCAGCCATCTCAAAAAAAAAAAAAAAATAGCATTTTTCTAGCCTGGAAGGTTTTTTGTAGATATGGGGATTTCGAAGGAAATTATACAACTAAAAAGAATTTCTGCTCCAAAAGAAGTCTTCCCTCCTGTCCTCCAGCTAGGTGTCTTCTGGAATAAAATGATGAATCCACTTAAGAATTATTAATAAACAAGTTTATAAACATATACAAAATCATTTTGGTACCAACTGAATGTTAAATATGCAAACACAAACACACACCCTCAAATCAAACAAATAAAAACCAAAGTAATATAATCACAGTAATATAAATGACATTTATCAAAGTGATATAAACAAAAGTAATGAAGTTGCTGGGAAGCATAAAGGACTTGTAGGTATTATGGTATTAGCCAAGAACTATTAAGTAAGTATTCACAGATGATGCAAGTAGAGAGCTAAGGCAAAATAAAAGGAAGGCTTTCCATATGAGGGGAAAATAAAGTATATAAAATATAAGTACACTTGCCTAACTGAATCTGAGAACATCCATACCCAGCCCTATTACTGTTTATATGGTGAAATTTCACCATTTCAGAAGATTCTTTAATTAAATGCTGACACCCCCTAGCTGGTTCTCCAATTTTAACTTACTCAGAAACTAAATAATAATGTTATAACTTAGAAGCAAATGCATTTACTAATTGCCTTTAGTGATCATACACTGACCTATGAAATAATGTTTTTAAAATTATTTTTAAAGACATGTTTCTGGAAGTCTTACCATGAGCTGTGTAGTTTGTACAGTTAACTGGTTCTTGCGTAGCTTCATTTATTTTTGGATCTTTACAAATATATGTAAAAAAAAGTTAAGGAAATACGGACTACATTCCAACACAACACGTTATCATGCCTTTACTATTCATATGATATACTCATGTTGATATTCACATGTACATACAGGCTGCTAGTTTGTCCAAGTCAACAAGCATATGCACAAATATATTTCAGTATTGCTAAATAATACCTGAAGCAGGAGGATTATTGGAGCCCAGGAGTTTGGGAAGAACAGCCTGGGCAACATAATGAGATGTCTGTCTCTACAAATAATATAATAATACATAAACATTACAATAAACCTTTAAATTTGTGCCATAATTATCCACGTTTTCACTCATGAGAAAACAGAGTTCAAATAAGTCACCAAAGGTTACAAAGCGCAATAGAAATTTGTCCACTGAAGCCCAGAGCAGTGGTTCATGCCAAGGGGGCTGCAGATCGCTTGAGATCAGGAGTTCAAGACCAGCCTGGCCAACATGGTGTAATCCCAGTCTCTACTAAAAATACAAAAACCAGCCGGGCACAGCGGCTCATGCCTGTAATTCCAGCACTTTGGGAGGCTGAAGCCGGAGGATCACCTGAGGTTGGGAGTTCAAGACCAACCTGACCAACATGAAGAAACCCCATCTCTACTAAAAACACAAAATTAGCCGGGCATGGTGGTTCATTCCTGTAATCCCAGCTATTTGGGAGGCTTAGGCAGGAGAATCACCTGAATCCGGGAGGCGGAGGTTGAAGTGAACCAAGATCTGCCACTGGGCTCCAGCCTGGGCAACAAGAGCAAAACTCCATCTCAAAAAAATAAACAAAAATAAAATAAAAACACAAAAATTAGCCAGGTGTGGTGGCGCATGCCAGTAGTCCCAGCTACTCAGGAGGCTGAGGCAGGATAATTGCTTGAACTCAGGAGATGGTGGTTGCAGTGAGCTGCGATGGCGGCACTGTACACCTGCCTGGGTGACAGAGCAAGACCCTGCCTCAAAAAAAGAAAAAGAAAACAGAAATCTGACCACTGGCAGTCTAGCATCTCATGAAGTTTGAAGATGACATGAGGTAATATACATGAAGTTCACGATAAATGGGCAACACACATAGGCTAGATCGTTATTAATTACTTGTCATCCCCCTGGGAAGAGCTGGCAAACATTTCCAAGGTAGAAACTATCAATCCTTGTATTACTTGCGTCTAAAAGGGGGCCTGGCATACTTCAGGATCTACATGTTTTATTGAACAAGTAAACACACCGGTAAAAAATTTTAAAAATTGGATCGAAAGAGGAAGCGCCAATGACTAGTAAAATCATAAAGAAATCACAAAGGTTGGCCTCTGGCCCTTCCATCTCCACAACTCTGTTCACCTTCAGGGATCTCTCAATCTTCAGAAGCACAGAGCAGGTTATCGTTTTCATTCACTACAGCACTAGCCCGTGCTGAGGGCAGCGACCCACCTGCGACCCCAACTCTATCTCGCCTCAGTGGGGGTTGTTCCCCACAGAGGATATTGTCCCACTTTGAGGTCCTCGCACTTAAGCGACTCCTCGCCCCCGGCAGAGGTGGCAACAGCCCCCCAGGGTCCTGCGGTGACTGAGACGAACCACAGGACACCGAAGAGTCTGACAGTCACTGCCTCCGGAGAACACGGACCGGAGGGCCAGGCGGCCGCCATCTTGAAGACAGGCACGTCCTTCGCCACTTCCGCTTCCGCCTCCGCCCAGGAGAGGGCGGGAGAAAGGCAGCAGCGCGAGGTTCTTAAAGGGACCTCGCAGAGGCTAGAGGTCAGTTCCGTCACTTCACGAGTTCTTCTCCCTCTGAGCCCGTGGAATCACATTGGGAGAGCTTTTTAAAATATGCGTGTCCCCGGTCCCTCGGGGCAAATTTTCCCCACGAATCCTTGGAAGGAGCTAAGGTTGATCTTTGAGTGCTGGAGGAAGGAAACGACTGGTTTAGGCAATCAGGTGCTTCACCAGCTGCTCATTCTAGCATCCTTTGCTGCGGTTTCTCGGTCCTTGCAAAGTGCCAGCGGCGCCTGACGTTGGAATCAGTGCTTTCCTGACATAATTGCTGTTAGCCCTGATAGGATTTGGGTTTACAGATAAGGAAAAAGGCTCAAAGACGCTGAAACACAATGACCTTAGTCACTAAGTGACTCGGTCGGAATGAAATTGATGTTTGCCAGATTTCAGATCTGTGCTCTTACTAATTGACATAATGTACTCCTGATACTTTAGAGAAGATTTTGGAAAGCTGCCACCAACAGAACTTAAAAACTCTGAGAAACATTACACCTTAAAAAAATAATTGACAATTTAGGTGGTGATAATTTGGGGGTGGAGGCTGTAACAAGAGGAAACAAAGTAGCCTATGACTAAATGAAAGTTTAAGATTTTTTCCTCCATCTGTTGTTTTTAAATTTCTGTATATTCTAAAAGTTCTGTGATGGGGAACTTTAATAGTGAGAAAAAAAATTTTTAAGTTTAATCTCTTTTGTCTAACAATATGAAAATTTGAATTTGAGTGGTGCTTCTTCATCCATACTTTAGCACTAACTTTGGTGGTTCTCAAACTTTGAGTAGCATCTGAATCTCCTGTATGTAGTACTTATTAAAACAGAATTATAGACCCCGCCCCCAGAGTTTCTGATTCAAGAGAGCTAGAGAATGACTGGATAATTTCCATTTCTAACAAATTCCCAAGTGATGTGGATGTTGCTGGTCCAGGGACCCCACTTTGAGAACACTGATATAATGTATTATGAGAAGTACAATTTTTTTTTTGGAGATGGAATCTCGCTCTGTCACCCAGGCTGGAGTGCAGTGGCAAGATCTCGGCTCACTGCAACCTTCGCCTCCCGAGTTTAAGTGATTCTCTTGCAGCTGGGACGACAGGCGTGCGCCACCACACCCAGCTAATTTTTGTATTTTTAGTAGAGACAGAGTTTCGCCATGTTGGCCAGGCTGGTCTCGAACTCCTGGCCTCAAGTGATCCGCCTGCCCCCAACTCCTAAAGTGCTGGGATTACAGGTGTGAGCCACTGCACCCGACTTCATTTTGGAATATATAGTCTGGAGGACATGAAACTATTTGAAGTAATATTTGAATGTTGTAAACTACGTTTTAAAATTTCCTTTTTTATGGAGGCGGAGTTTTGCTCTTGTCGCCCAGGCTGGAGTGCAATGGCACTCAGCTCACTGCAACCTCTGTCTCCCAGGTTCAAGCGATTCTCCTGCCTCAGCCTCCTGAGTAGCTGAGATTACAGGCACCGTCACTATGCCCAGTTAATTTTTGTATTTCTACTAGAGACAGAGTTTCACCATGTTGATTAGGCTAGTCTTAAACTCCTGACTTCAGGTGATCCACCCACCTTTGCCTCCCGAAGTGCTGGGATTGCAGGTGTGAGCCACCGCGCCCGGCCCTAAAATTTTTATAATAAAACAATTGTGCAGCATTCCTATGCTATTTTTAAGATGTTTATACATAATATTTATGCTTTAACTAAGGTTTAAATTATTTAAATGAGAAATTTACTAGTTCAATTATAAACTTCCTATTCTAAGTGGACTTCTTCCTTCTCTCTCTTTTTCCGTCCTTCGTTTTCCCCGTCTTTCCTTTTTTTCTGTCCTCTCTCCCTCCAAAAAGAAAAAAATTGTTTTTAATTATTTACTATGTATTTAGCATTGAGCTCGACCCTAGACTCAAAAATTGAGACAAAAGCCCTGCAATTAAGCACTTCCTGTTTGGTAGGGAAAAATACAAACAGTTAAAATACTATTTGATAGGCCAGGTGTGGTGGCACATGCCTGTAATCCAAGCACTTGGGAGGCCAAGGCGGGCGGATCACCTGAGGTCGGGAGTTCAAGACCAGCCTGACCAACATAGTGAAACCCCGTCTTTTAAAAAAAAAAACTATTTGATAATTGTTTGATAATTCTTACATTAGAAGCACATACTAGCTGAGTGCTCACGCCTGTAATCCCAGCAGTTTGGGAAGCCGAGGCAGGTGGATCACCTGAGGTCAGGAGTTCGAGACCAACCTGGCCAACATGGTAAAACCTCATCTCTACTAAAAATACAAAAATTAGTCGGGTATGGTGGCACACGCCTGTAGTCCCAGCTACTTGGGAGGCTGAGGCGGGAGAATTCCTTGAGGTTGCAGTGAGCCAAGATCACAGCACTGCACTGCAGCCTGGGCAACAGTGAGACTCTGTCTCAAAAAAAAAAAAAAAAAAGCAAAAAAGGAAGCACATACGAGTTACTGTAGTAGGACAGTGGTTTTCTTAAGATATTCCTTCTGGGCCAGAGGTGGTGGCTCAAGCCTATAACCCTAGCACTTTGGGAGGCCAAGGTGGGCAGATAGGAAGGAGGGAAGGAAGGAAAAGATATTAAGAAAGATAGAAGGAAGGAAGGAGAAAAAAGATATTAAGAAAGAGAACAAAAGATATTCTCCCAAAACAGTGGTTGAAGCACCATATTTTTTTAGTATATGTGACTGCTTAAAAATGTGTAGCCTGTTTCTGCTTTGGAAAAAAGAAGAAAAAAAAATGTATAGCCTAGCTGGGCACGGTGGCTCACACCTGTAATCCCAGAACTTTGGGAGGCCAAAGAGGGCAGATCATAAGGTCAATAGATCAAGACCATCCTGGCCAACATGGTGAAACCTCGTCTCTACTAAAAATACAAAAATTAGCTGGACTTGGTGGTGTGTACCTGTAGTCCCAGCTACTCGGGAGACTGAGACAGGAGAATCACTTGAACCTAGGAGGCGGAAGTTGTGGTTAGCTAAGATCATACCATTGCACTCCAGCCTGGGCAACAATAGCAAAACTCCATCTCTCCCCCCTCAAAAAAAAAACAAGAAGAAAAATCTGTCAAAAGGCCAGGGGCAGTGGCTCACGCCTGTAATCTCAGTACTTTGGGAGGCCGAGGCGGGCAGGTCACAAGGTCAGGCATTAGAGACCACACTGGCCAGTATGCTGAAACCTCGTCTCTACTAAAATTACAAAAATTAGCTAGGTGTGGTGGCAGGCACCTGTAGTCCCAGCTACTCGGGAGGTTGAGGCAGGAGAATCACTTGAACCCAGGAGGTGGAGGTTGCAGTGAGCTGAGATCATGCCACTGCACTCCAGCCTGGCAACAGAGCGTCAAAAAAAGAAAAGAAAGAAAAAATCTGTCAGAAGACAAAATTATAACAAATTTAGTTATAGATCTAATTAACTTTTAGTCACAATTCAAGAAGTGGGACAGCCTTCATTCTATACATTAGAAAGAAAATTCCTGCTGGGCAATAGTAAAGCAGTGTGTTTTACAAGATGGAAACAAGGAAATAGCAATAGAAAAATAAGTGGTTGCAAGCTAGGCTTGGTGGCTCATGCCTACAATCCCAGCACTCTGGGAGGCCAATGTGGAAGGATCACTTGAGCCCAGGAGTCTGAGTTTGAAACAAGCCTGGACAACATAGACTCCATCTCTACAAAAAGTAAAAAATTGCCTGGGCATGCCTTTAGTCCTAGCTACTCAGGAGGCTGAGGCTGGAGAATCACTTGAGCCCAGAAGTTCAGGGCTGCAGTGAGCTGTGATTGTGCCACTGCACTCCAGGCTGGGCAATAGAGCAAGACCCTGTCACAAAAAAAAAAAAAAAAAAAAAAAAGGAAGAGGAAAGGGGGAAAAAAAAGAAGGGTTTGTAAGCGTTTTTTCTGTGTTAAAGCAGAGGCGACTTCCTTATTATGGAGACTCAGGTAGACTGGAACCTCCTGTTTTCAGGAAAAATTGGTCTGTTTGGGGATCTATCTGCTTCCTTAAACCTTCAGTTGGGCACGTGGAATTTTATTTATTTGTTTTTTTATTTTTATTCATTTTGAGATGGAGTTCACTCTTGCTGTCCAGGCTGGAGTGCAATGGCGCAATCTTGGCTCACCACAACCTCCACCTCCTGGGTTCAATCAATTCTTCTGCCTCAGCCTCCTGAGTCACTGGGATTACAGGCATACCCACCACGCCCGGCTAATTTTTTTTGTATTTTTAGTAGAAACAAGATTTCTCCATGTTGGTCAGGCTGGTCTCGAACTCCTAACCTCAGGTGACCGCCCCCCCCACCTTCGCCTCCCAAAGTGCTGGGATTACAGGCATGAGCCACAGTGCTGAGCCCTCTTTGCTGATTAATCCCATTACAAAATCAATTTTTTCAGATGATTATATATGATTATGTGTATACTCTTCTACAGTATGTAAACTAAAAAGAACAAAAATGTTTCCCCCTGAAAGTGAAGAAACAATACAAAATTTTTGACTCTTGAACTGATGAAGGGTTAAAAAAAAAAAAAAAAACAGCTGTTGCTTCTTACTCTCCCTTAATCTATTTTCTCATGGCTCAGCAAAATATATTACTTTATTTCTTTGCAAACACAATCTCTGGTCACGTGATCAATGCATTGTCTAAATTTAATAAGAACTTAAATGTCAAGCTTTTCAATGCCTAATTTCTTTGTCACATAAAAATTCTATAGAATTATGTAGAAAGTAAAGGACATAAATAGTACAAACCAACGTGGAAATTGTTGGCAGAAACATGAGGAAAAAGGATTACAAGTGAAGCCTGAAATGTAGCTTCCAGTGGGATTCAAGGGCGCCTACCTTGGATCTCTATACATTGGATCTTTTCATTCCTAAGGTTTTCACAGGCAACTGATTACATTAACAGATAGTTCTGCACTGTAGCAAAACTTTCTGAGGGAACCAACCTATTGTTTCCATAGTTAGGACAGAAACATTAGGTAAAAGATTCTTCCTCCCAGTCTCTCTCTCTCTCTTTCTTTTTTTCTTTTTTTTCTTTTTGAGACAGTCTCACTGTGTCGCCCAGGCTGGAGTGCAGTGGTGCAATCTTGGCTCACTGTAACCTCCGCCTGCTAGGTTCAAGCAATTCTCCCTGCCCCAGCCACCTGAGTAGCTGGGATTACAGGTGCCTGCCACCATGCTCGGCTAATATTTGTATTTTTTAGTTTAGCCATGTTGGCCAGGCTGGTCTTGAACTCCTGACTTCAGGTGATCCACCCACCTCGGCCTCCCAAAATGCTGTGATTACAGGTGTGAGCCACTGTGCCCAGCCTCAAACCTTTTTTTTTTTTTTTTTTTTTTTAATTTGTGATGTGCTGTGGCTGTGATCTTTATTTGGGGGTGGGGGGCAGCAGTGGAAATATCAGGGAGGCTGGGCAGGGAAGAGGGGGAGGAAGCAGCTGTGATCTTTTTCGCTGGTGATAAATTGATAAGTTTAGGGCTGTGCTAGATCTTTATTATACCCTTCTGCACAACATTTGAAATTTGATTCTATCCATACTGTTGACTCCCCAGTGTTTGTGATTGTGTCCTTTTTTCTGTGCACTGATCTAACCATCTACCATCAACAATTAAATTAACTTTGATTCACCACTTAATAAGGCTTACTATTATATGCCAAGTACATTTTATCTTGAATGTCAAATGGAGGACCTAAAACTGACTTATCAAAGTCCTGCTTCTTAAAATAAGCAGGACAAAACAAATTGGCTTTTCTCAATTTCACCAACGATATCGCTTTTATCAGGTTTAAAACTTGGAATCATTTTTACCTTTCAGTTTTTCTGTGTTCTCCTTTAATACCTTTATCTAATTAGTAAACAACGGATGCTTGTAAGTGTTGCTTCTTTTATGTGATCACATTTTCACCCTACTCCAGGCATTCATCATTTCCTGTGTACCCTGCTATAGTGACTGCTTAGTTCCTCCAGGCCCTCTCTCCAACTTTATCAATCCGTTTTGCACAGATTAATCTTTTATTTAAAAAAAAAAACTGTACCTTTAAAATAGATAGATAGATTAAAAAAATTTTTTTTGAGATGGAGTTTTGCTCTGTTGCCCAGGCTGGAGTGTAGTGGCACAGTCTCTCACTGCAACCTCCGCCTACTCAGTTCAAGCGATTCTCCTGACTCAGCCTCCCAAGTAGCTGGGACTACAGATGTGTACCACTATGCCCAGCTATTTTTTTTTTTGTATTTTTAGTAGAGGCCGGGTTTCACCTTGTTAGCCAGGATGGTTTCAATCTCCTGACCACTGTACCTTTTAAATAGATAGATAGATAAAAAACATTTTTTTGAGATGGAGTTTTGCTCTTGTTGCTCAAGCTGAAGTGCAGCAGCATGGTTAAGCTGGTCTCGAACTCCCAACCTCAGGTGATCTGCCCGCCTGAGACTCCCAAAGTACTAGAATTACAGGTGTGAGTCACCACACCCAGCTAAGACTCTGTCTTAAACAAAAAATATACAAACAAACAAACAAAAGAAGTGACTTGAAATAAGCCTCAATAACCAATGTTATCTTTTTTCAAAAGAATTTACCTCTACTTCTGTACTTCTTTTGCCTTTAAAATCTTCCCCTTACCTTGACTTCCCCGAATGTGCCCATGGTTGCCATGGCACACACACTTCCCATTGCAGTGTTTCTGCTTATTACCAAATAACTTTGTGAGACCAAGTAACAAATGCGAGAAGTCATATTTGTTGTTTCTTCTTGCCAGCATAATTTCACAAAGCCCCTGACTCTGTGATGACTGTAGCTCTTTGGAAAGATGCTTTGAAGATAAAATAGGATATAGCACACGGCCTGTCATGCCTCTTGCCTGAGTTGCTACATTCCTTAAAAGATAAATGACCCACCGGGCGTAGTGGCTCACCTGTAATCCCAGCACTTTGGGAGGCCGAGGCGGGCAAATCACATGCGGTCAGGAGTTCAAGACCAGCTTGTCCAATATGGTGAAACCCCATCTCTAGTGAAAATACAAAAATATTAGGCAGGCACTGTGGTGTGTGCCTGTAATCCCAGCTACTCAGGAAGCTGAGGCAGGAGAACTGCTTAAACCCAGAAGGTGGAGGTTGCAGTGAGCCAAGACTGTGCCACTGCACTACAGCCTGGGCAACAGAGCAAGACTCCATCTCAAAAGAAAAAAGAAAAAAGGCAAATGACCCTTGTCTTTTCTTACACATAAGACCACATCACCTGATGGGGTTAGTGATTATGCCTCTGTAATCTATAACTAGATGTACGTTTGCACTCATACCTTGCTGTGATTCAGCTTTAATGTAACTTCTGAGCACCTTTGGTGTGGTTTTGCATGTACTGAACTTCCACCACCTGCATGTAAGCAGTGGGCTATAATACCGTGTCAGACCAGTCTGACAGCAGCTCTCAGGGGAACTGCTCCTGGTTCTTTAGGCCTCAGTCTACAGTCCTCAGTATAACTGTTTTGTTTGTTTGTTTGTTTGTTTGTTTGTTTTTGAGACAGTCTGTATCACCTAGGCTGGAGTGCAGTGGTGTGATCTCAGCTCACGGCAACCTCCACCTTCCAGGTTCAAGCAATTCTGTTGCCTGAGCCTCCTGAGTAGCTGGGATTACAGGCACCAGCCAACTCATCAGCTATGTTTTTTTTTTGTTGTTGTTGGAGAGATGCAGTTTCACCATGTTGGCCAGGCTGGTCTTGAACTCTTGACCTCAGGTGATCCACCTGCATTGGCCTCCCAAAGTGCTGGGATTACAGGTGTGAGCCACCTCGTGCCCGGCCATACTTTATTTTTAAAGAGAAGTAGAGATAGGGTCTCTCTCTGTCCCCCAGGCTGTGGTGTAGTGGCAACCATAGCTCACTGCACCCTCCAACTCCTAGGCTCCAGGGATCCTCCTGAGTAGCTGGGACTATAAGCATGCATTATCACACCGGGCTTTTCTTTCTTTTCCACGTTTTGTAGAGACAGGGTCTCACTGTATTGCCCAGGCTGATCTCAAACTCCTGGCCTCAAGCAATCCTCCCACCTTGGTCTGCCAAAAGTCTCGGAATTCAGGCATGAGCCACTGTTTTCCACTCACCGAGACTTCTGAATAAAACAAACTTTAATTCTTTAAAAGCTTGATTTCTTTTTTTAGTT
>CAUYQU010077046.1:0-14868 GCA_963574635.1 Cheracebus regulus
TATGAACAGACACTTTTCAAAAGAAGACATTTATGTGGCCAACAAACATATGAAAAAATGCTCATCATCACTGGTCATTAGAGAAATGCAAATCAAAACCACATTGAGATACCATCTCATGTCAGTTAGAATGGTGATCATTAAGAAACCAGGAGACAACAGATGCTGGAGAGGATGTGGAGAAATAGGAATGCTTTTACATTGTTGGTGGGAGTGTAAATTAGTTCGACCATTGTGGAAGACAGTGTGACAATTCCTCAAGGATCTAGAAATAGAAATACCATTTGACCCAGCAATCCTATTACTGGGTATATACCCAAAGGATTATAAATCATTCTATTATAAAGATACATGCACATGTATGTCCACTGCAGCACTGTTCACAATAGCAAAGACTTGGAACTAACCTAGATGCCCATCAGTGATCGACTGGATAAAGAAAATGTGGCATATATACACCATGGAATACTATGCAGCCATATAAAAGGATGAGGTTATGTCCTTTGCAGGGACATGGATGAATCTGGAAACCATCATTCTCAGCAAACTGACACAAGAACAGAAAACCAAGCACCACATGTTCTCACTCATAAGTGGGTGTTGAACAATGAGAACGCATGGACACAGGGAGGAAACATCACACACTGGGGTCTGTTGGGGGGTGGGGGTTTAGGGGAGGGATAGCAGGGGGTGCAGGGATAACATTAGGAGAAATACCTAATGTAGGTGATGGGGGGATGAACCACCATGGCATGTGTGTACCTATGTAACAATCCTGCCAGATCTGCACAAGTACCCCAGAACTTAAAGTAAAATTTAAAAAAGAAAAAAGAAAATGCTTTTAGGTGGCACCGTAGAACCATCCATGCTAGCATATTGTTTGTTTATTTATTTTTTTCATTGCTTTTTTTGGGAGGGATAGAAAAACTCCCACGGAATTGTTTGGTAACTTGGTAATTTGGTTTGGTAACTTGATGAACCTTTACGCAAACCTATCAATTAGATAGTTTTTAACTCATCTCCTGTTTTTGATTCTAAGAAGGCAGAGAAAAATAATCTTGGAAAGAAAAGGCCCTGGGTCATTGTCTGTCTCTTTCTTTCAGACCGGTGGGAATGTTTTCCTTTCTCCACTTTTAGATGATTTAGTCTATGAGAGATAGGGACAGATAAAACACGCCTATTTCCTCTTCTAAGAAAGGAATTTTTAATGGTGGTGGGAGGCACCAGTGAACTTCATGGGCTTACTGAAATTGTATTCAAAATTTTAAGAATAAATGTTTTTATTTGGGAAAAAAATTAGTTTCCAACACATAAAAATAGAAAGATTTCATGTAATTCAGATTTCTGATAGGTCTTGAAAAACCTGGGTATCTGGCAGCAATCTGCTGGAAGTAAGCAGAGCTGTCTTTTACAGATCCCCATTCGCCTGCCTGCATAATGACTTGGCCCGCCAGCATCTGAGTTTGGTTCCTGCCTGCTGTGTGCAGGGCACCGTCTAGGTAGAAGAAATGATTTAGCTACAGACCCTGGAACCAGACTGCCTTTGTTCTGGCCTAGGTTTGTGTCCAACTACCTCAATGACTTTGGGCAAGTGTTTTTCTAATAATGGTACTTACCTCATGTGGGCATGGTGAGAATAAACCATAGGAAACATTTAGATGACTACCTAGCATGTAGTTAAGTGGACAAAAATGTTAGCTGTTATTGCTGTATTCCACAAGATAATACACTCTAGGGCTGAAACCGTCCCCCATTTCTTTATCACTCACAGAATCTAGAATTTAGAATCTTTGGCCATAAGTGGCATAAAATAAAATAATTGATGAATGGATAAATGAATATATGCTCCTTTTTATTTCTGTGAAGTCCAAAACTAAATTTAATTACTTTGTTCTCTAGAAATCTTCCTACTTAACTTGAGTTTGATTTGAGCATCCTAGTTAGTAAGGAGCTAGCTTTCTCAAAAAGTCAAAAATGCTAATTAAACAAGTGAAGGGAGATTATGTTAACACTGTGTCATTTTTCTATGATACATCTACCTTCCTAACTCAAAAATAAACTTCAAGTTTGGGAAGATGCTTATGTGTTTTCTTTAGGAAGCTCATTTCTTGGCTGGTAGCTGTCTATGGTTAATATCTCAAATTGAGGGTCAGTTGCTAGAAACTAGGACATGTAAACTTCAGCAGATATGATGTTAGAATGCATGTTTAACTTGGGTTTTCTTATATCCCATGCCTCGCATGCAATCCACACTTCAAGGCAATTTTTTTCTTTCTTTCTTTTTGTTTTGTTTTTGGGACATAGTCTTACTCTGTAGCTAGACTGGAGTGCATCGGCGTGATCTTAGCTCACTGCAACCCCCTTTCCTGGGTTCAAGCGATTCTCCTGCCTCAGCCTCCTGAGTAGCTGGGACTACAGGTGCACGCCACCATGCCCAGCTAATTTTTGTATTTTTGGTAGAGACAGGGTTTCACCATATTGCCTAGGAATGGTCCCGATCTCCTGACCTCAAGTGATCCCCACTCCTCAGCCTCCCAGAGTGCTGTGATTATATGCATGGCCACTGTGCCAGGCCTCAAGGCAAATATTTTTGTGCCTGATGCATCAGACGACAATGGACAGTTTGGCATAGGAATCAATTTTTGGTTTTTCAACATTTCTTATATATAGCTGAAGTCACATCATCAACCTCACCGAGGTCTTCAGTGTGATCACCTGTGGACATCAACTTTTATGTTTACGTTAATCTATCCCTAAACATACTTGCTGTCAACAGTCTTGCTCTACAAAGTTGACCAGCAAGGTTGGACTCATGTGCTCTCTGGAAAACTTGCACATTTGCACACCCACTTTAATTTTATTTGAATAAACATCATCTAAAACTGTATCATGTACTCAGGATTCTAAAAATTTGCTGTTTAATTTTGTCTGATAGCTCTCTTCTTGCTTACAAAAAGTCATTTTTTTCGTATGATAATATCTCTAATTTCTTAGTATGATAGTACCTCTACTTCTAAAGAAATTTCAGTTTCTCACACATGGGCACAAAGCGGGGACAACAGACGCTGGAACCTACTTGAGGGTAGAGGCCGGGAGGAGAGGGAGGAGCAGAGAAAATGACTATTGGGTATTAGGCTGAGTACCTGGATGATGGAATAATCTGTACAACCAACCCCTGTGATCTGATTTTACCTGTATAACAAACCTGTACATGTACGCCTGGACCTAAAATTAAAAAAAAAAAGAAAAAGAAAAAGAAAAAAATTTCGGCCAGGTGCAAGTGGCTCACACCTGTAATCCCAACACTTTGGGAAGCCGAGGTGAGCAGATCACCTGAGGTCGGGAGTTTGAGACCAGCCTGACCAACATGGAGAAACCCCGTCTCTACTAAAAATACAAAAAATTAGCCAAGTGTGGTGGCACATGCCTGTAATCCCAACTACTTGGGAGATTGAGGCAGGAGAATCACTTGAACCTGGCAGGCGGAGATTGCAGTAAGCTGAGATCGTGCCATTTGCACTTCAGCATGGGCAACAAGAGTGAAACTCCGTCTCGGGGCAGGTGGGGTGCGGGGCAGAAAGAAAGAAATTTCAGTCTCCCTTAGATCTCTCCTTTCCTTCCTTCCCTTCTGTCCTTCTTCTCTCCCTCTCTCCCTTTCTTCTTCCTTTTTTCCTTTCTTTCTTCTTTGCCTCTCTCCTTATACTATTTATATCAACATCTCTAAAGTTCTGGTTTCTAATCCAAAGACAATTTCAAATAATGCGAAAATCTGGGAAGATCGCTAACCATTTCTCCATCCCTCATCCCCTTCCTGCATTACCCACAGAATTTTCAGCACATTGCTGTTATCTACACTGTAGCCTCATCAAGACCTTTATATATTCAGGCTCATAATGAGTTTTTACCTTTACATATTGGGCCTATTTTGAAAAGTTTGAGAAAAGAAAATGGACTCAAGTGGAAAATATTACAGGAAACAAAATTTTGTAAAAATGAACTTGCTTTATTATCAACACATAAACCTAGATTATAATCCTACAGGTTGAAAGAAGATTAACTTTGTACATTTTCACCATTTTATTACCTTCACTTTCTTCACTGGGTTATAAGGAAAACATATTTCAGTTTCAAGTGTATTTTGTGAATTACATAGCAGCTTGTTCCTCACTATAAAACACAAATATGCAAATGTATTTTCCACTAGCCTCCTTAAATTAAGAAGCACCTGGAGTGTATTTGCTATTAAAGGCTGTTAACAGTAGTAATGCCACAACATCTCTGTATGCGTCTTAGTAACTTCTCTGACTTGTCTCCTTGATGAGTAGACAAAACAGGGGAAGGAGTGAATTTGTTCTTTTTATCTGAATCGTGTAGGTCAGGAAGACAGAGAGCAACAGAGAGCTCTCCTGAAACAGAGCTCTAGTGACTGCTGTGCTTGGGAAATTCGATAATAAACAGTCCCTGATACCAAAATTCTAATGACTTAAGATCAACACAGTCTGGAGACACAGGTGGGAGTGGCCTTCCTCGCTCTGATCCAGACTCTCCCCAGAGAGCTCTTTGTGTCAACAAGAACAGCCAGCGCTCCTGGCCAGCTCCCAGGACTCAGAGTGGGGCTATCATTTTTGTTTGCTTTGCAAATATCTTAATGGGAAGTGGTTCAACACCACCTATGGGTTAATCTGAGGGGTTCTGCTTGGCAGCTGTTTGCTCTGAGAACCACATGGCCGCTCTCGGGGGCAGGGAGTCAGGCTAGCTGTTAACTACCCAGCGCCAGGTTGAGGCATCCTCTTTGCTTATTGGATTTACTGACTGGCAGGAAGTGCCTTGTTGACTTTTATTTTTAGTTTGTTCCTCCTGGGAGAGCAAGGATGTTATTCTCAGATCCAACTGTGCTTTTCTCTCTCAGGGAGGGCAGTTTAAATTATTTTTACTAGCATGAAGCATCCTTTCACCTAAGCTCATTCTCAGAATCTGAAACTTTTATTAAAATTGGAGGTGTGGTGAAGGTGGAAGGGGTATTGTTGCCAGAAGAAAGATTTAGTATATTAGCCTGCAGGGAGGGCAAACAGTAGAAGCCACAGCCCTGTCTTCGCCTGGGATCTAAAGAATTGGATAGATAGTGAATTTCCCTCTCCTTAGTCCTCTCCCCCTCCCTCTCCTCCACCCCAACATGGCTTTCACTTGTCCTATCTTGACACAGGAATGTTTCCCAGGATGACACAACCAAGTCATGCCTTTCTGGATCTGTGTCTGCTGACATTGACACAGATGATCTCTTTCTTTATGCTTCCTCACTGGATTTCAGGCAGGGTTGGATGGTTTCCACAAAGCAGGTTAGGGAAGTACCTGGAGTGATGACAGACATGTAGACAGTTTCCAAATGCTCCATTTGTAAATATGCAAAAAGTTCAGATTTCTCTATAGTTTCTAGAAAAAGTGTCTAGCTACCCTCAGGAATAGTGTAACCCTGCTTTTAATAAAACAGGGTTATTCTTTAATAAAGTAGGCTTATCCTTTGCCTTATTCATTCCTGGGGGTTTCCCACACCTAATTGTGGGATTGTCTGGTAATTGACAACAAGGGCCCTTGAGTTCATGAGACCGGCTACTACGGGGCAAGAACTTCATAAACCCACTTATTTTCTCAGGGCTTCAGTTTCCTCATTTTTAAATGGAAGATCAAATAGCTCAATATCTACCTCACCAAGACGTGAAAGTTGAATGAGGTAACATATACAATGTATGTAACAACTCATTCAATGCATAAAAAGCACTCACAAATCATCGTAGTGATTAGAAGAGTTGTTATTGTCTCTAAGGCATCCACATTGTTTAAGTAATCTCTAATATCATGCATTTTTTCTAAAGTACTCATTTTGAAGTCTGTTGTTTTCAACCCTTTAAAATCAAGCCAGTGCAAAATTGAGGACTATATGAGTATCAACGTAAATAATGACAAAAGAGTATGATCCATTGAATAAAATAAGAATTCATGAGTAGTCCACATCGACAGATGGATGGAACAGAAGGGAGGAAGGAAGGAAGGGAGGAAGGAGGGAAGGAGGGAAGGAGGGAGGGACTGAGCTCTTCCTTACAATAAAATATGAATAATAAAGGTAGTTGAAATTAAGGAAACAGAAAATCACCATTTGACAACTACATTAATAATAATTGTTTCAGGCAATAATTACAAATGGATGCTAACACTACCATGTAAAAGTTTGGGCTAGGCGCAGTGGCTCATGCCTATAATCCCAGCACTTTGGGAGGCTAAGGTGGGTGGATCATGAGGTCAGGAGTTTGAGACCAGCCTGGCCAATATGGTGAAACCCTGTCTCTACTAAAAATACAAAAATCAGCCAGGTGTGGTGGCACACACCTGTAATCCTAGCTACCCCAGAGGCTGAGGCAGGAGAATTGCTTGAACCTCGGTGGCAGAGGTTGCAGTGAGTTGAGATCACATCACTGTACTCCAGCCTTAAGCTATTTGCATAGTCTCAGAGTAAATCCCCATAAGAAACTTATTAATTACAAAAGAACAGTGGAGAAACCTGGCAGAAACCACCTTAACCAAGTGATGAAAGTTAGCATTAACTAGTAATTGAACGAACTAACAGCATGTGCCTCCTGATATGATGTGTTGAGAAGACACCATCACTTTTGTAGATTTCTTGCCAAATGTGCATAACCTGAATTTAACCATGAGGAAACAGCAAACAAGTCCAAACAAAGGGAGCCTTTACAAAATGACCGGAATTCAATAGATGATCTAGGAATTTCTTTTGCTATAGAAGACACCATTGAGACATTTGGAAAAATCTAAATACAATTTGTAGATCGGAAAATAATGTCATATTAATATTAAATTCCTGATTTTGATCATTGTATTCTGATCATATAAGAAAATACCCTTCCTTTTAAAAACACACACTGAAGTATTTAAGGATAAAAGAGTGTCCGGTTTGCAACTGACTCTCAAATGGTTCAGAAAGAAATTATGCATGTTTGTCTGTGTATATATCAGTACAGAGAGAGAGAAGACAAAGCTAATATGTAAATCTGCTGAGGAATATATAGGATTCCTTATACTATTCTTGCATATTTTCTATTAATATGATTAAATCAGAATTAAAAGTTACAATAAAAAAAATCAAGTCAGTGCCACTTCTTGCCCTTTAAACAGGGTGGATCATCAGCCACTTTCTCTTTAGACTCTTGATCCCCCTCCATCCACACCTAAAAGTCTATTCCATGTCATCCTTGCCCTGCTCAATGATGGTCCTCAAGCTTCTCTGCTGTGACATTGCTGGCTAGTCACCACCCACCGCACACAATTTTGTTTAGGCTTTTCATTTTGAAACCTTTCGGAAAATGTCCCTCCCTCCTCCCACACCCCCTCCCTCCCCTGTCCTTGGGCCCCATCATTTAGTGCCACGTGCATCGTGCCCTGCGTTTCAGCGCTTCTTATTCTCCTTCCCTGAACTAAGGACTGCTTTCAGAATTAAAAGAGGAAAACTGGGTTAAATATGATCTTTTGGGGGTGCAGTGGTAAAAAGAACTTTTGAGCTCAAGCAGTCTTCTCATCTTGGCCTCCCAAATTGCTAGGATCACAGGCATGAGCCACCACACGCGGCCTAGGTGTCCTATATTTTATCTGGCTAGAACTAATGTATCATGAATACGTATGCATATAGCCTGACTGTATATGATGATATATATTGCTAAATCTACCAGGTGTTTATAGCATACCTCTGACCTCTACATGTCATAACACATAGTTTTTTTTGCCCTTTAAGGGCTTTTGAAACCATATTCAGGGACATCAATTCCTACTTATTTATTAAGGTCTTTATTCAAATGTCATTTTCTGTTGCTACTCAATTTAAAATTGCAGACTCTGCCTCCAATACTTTCTGTCCCCCTTCCCTGCTTTAATTTTCCTCTTTGGCACTTACTTGTATTTAATATGCTACATAGTTACTTTTTTGTTTCAATTTGTGACTGCCACTTGAATGTAGGTTCATGAGCAAAGGAGTCTTGGGTCTCCTCTGCTGTATCCCCAATACTTATAATAATAGGAGACAAAGGTGCGCAGTAAAGACTTGGAAGCTGAATGACTGATGTCTGGGGGTCTATATATTGCACATGTATCATTAATATAATACAATATAATAGGACCTTATATTGCACATATCATACACGTTGTTCTTACACAGAATCTCAAGGAGATTTGCCAACAGATTAGAGCCTTCAGTGTGGTACAAGTGTGTGTAATCTTAGTAATTGTTCACAGACAAAAGGTAAATGGAAGTTTAGGCCAGGGGTTACACCTCCAGATATCATTGGGCTTCATTTAATCTGCCTCCTAGCAAATTTTCTAGAACTAAATGCTAGTAGCCCCAGGTATCCTTCATTAAGATTCCTAATACAGCAGTTTGGGAGGCCAAGGTGGGTAGATCACGAGGTCAGGAAATCAACACCATCCTGTCCAACATGGTGAAACCCCATCTGTACCAAAAATACAAAAGTTAGCTGGGCCGGCGGTGCATGCCTGTAATCCCAGCTACTCAGAAGGCTGAGGCAGGAGAATGCCTTGAACCAGGGAATCGGAGGTTGCAGTGAGCCAAGATCATGCCAATGCATTCCAGCCTGGCGACAGAGTGAGACTCTGTCTCCAAAAACAAAAATCCTTAATACAATTGTGTGACTGTCTGGAAGAGTCCAGTAACAAAATGATGCTGGGGCTGAGAGCCGTGGGCTCTGGGTCAATTAGATTGGGATTTGTATCTGGTTATGAACTAGGTTACTCAAACAGCGCAAGCTTGGGTTTCCTGGTCTGTGAATTGGGAACACTGGGGGACCTATGCTGCTGGCACTGGCATGGGATGAAATGGATAGTCCAGCCAAGTCCTCAGCATAGTGCCTGACAGAAAGGAAGCTGCTTGCGTCATCATCACCCAGGCCACACCACAAACTCCACCTCATCCCATAAAGCTCAGCTGTTCTATCCATGCTCTGACCCTCGGCCCACGACTGTGCATCCCTTTGGATCACAGTGCCCTTCGCCACTACTGCATCTTTTGTTTTATCCCTGAACTTTCTCTCAGATGCCTTGGTTGCTGACAAAGAACTGAAATAAGCTTTATGGGCAGCTCTCAGTTGAGTGTCCTTTTTTCCAATAAAGGAAGCATTCTCAGCAGAATGAAGAAAAGCCTTCTGCTCCTACCTTAGACTTTTACACAGTGACAGCTGCCTGCAGTAAAGTAGTGAAGGAGGGAAAAGAAAATAAATGAGAATGCAAGGACTGGCAAATTAAGACTGTATGGGCTCACGGTTGGGGAAAAGCAATGAGGCAAACAAATATGATCACATTTAAAGGGCTCAGTGGGATTTGGGAAATTAGCATAAGTGCATAAATCTAACTACTGCTAACTTAGAGCAATGGCGTTATGAGACAGTCATCAGCCTTTTTGAGCCCTTCTGATGAATTTATCCTTGAGCCATATTCTAAAACTTAAAATCATTGTGTGTTTTAGAGCAAACAAATATCCATATATTTAGATGTAATTTGCATATTCAACTCATTCAGTAATGGTTGGGGTGGAATGCATTCAGAATTGTTCTAAAAGTTACTGGATATCCAAACCTAATGAGAAAAAGTAATACAAATGCTTTGAAGTTTATTCCTTCTTGTTTCCCTTATTTTCCTGCAATAATGTTGATCTTATTATGCACTGTTATTGTTTCTCCTCTCCTATGCTGTTTGTATTTCCTTCATATCACACATTCAAGCCCAGGAATAAGGTTTTCCCTCTTTAGAAATCAAAGAGTACCAATTAAAATAATAATGACACACTACTTTGGAAAGAGATAAGCAAAGATTTAAAAGACTAAAAGTATTCCCTGTGCTGGCACTATGATAGGAAATGGGCCCTTTCATAATTTTTGTGAATATGAGTGTTAATTTTTGTGAATATGAGTGTTAATTTTTGTTGCTTTTTAGAGAATTTGATGACATAATTTAAAAGCTTTAAAATAGAAAAAAAATTCTCACCCTTTGACCTGACAGCTTTGTGTATAAGATTTATCCTAGGGAGATAACTAGATAAGTAGTCATACCTGTGGCACCAAATATTTAATGATCCATTGTTTGTAATATGAAAAATGTATAAACAACTTACGTATCTAAATGTAAGAGATTAGTTAAATCATGATAATCATTGTCTGAGACTTTAGTTAGAATACTATATAGCTGTAGTATGATGATATATGTGTACATGTGCATATATGTATATTACATATAAATATGTGGAAAGATGCTCATAATTATAAAAGGTAGGTTAAAGTGATAAATATGACTTGAGCCATTATTTTTAAAAATATTTATTATATGCATAGAAAAGTATCTGAAAAGATACATGCAAGAAATTAATTATATCTGGATATGGGCATTTTCCCTAGTTTCTATTTTCTTCTTGAATATCTGTATTTTATACAGTACAATAAATTTGTATTATTTTTTAATCATACAAAATAATTTTTAATCAGAAAAAGGGGGAAAAGAGTAACATTTTGACATCAGTTCTTTTAGTCATTTACTTTGGGAGAAAGGCAGATATTACTACATTTTCATTGATTTATGTCTGGTGAATATTCAGACAACTTGGGAATTTGGAGCATTTTCATTCAGCTGAAAAATAAAAGGCAAAGTTAATGAGCACAGCAATACCTACGGCTCTGATATCTCAAAAGCCAAGTGGCTTATGGTACTTGCTCTGGTTTGCTGTCCTCCCTTGCAAAATTTTATAAAGCACACTTCGAGTGGTTGATTTGCAGACACTTTTAGTTGGTCAGAAAGTAGCACCAGACAAATCAGTTACAAACCAATTTTCAGTGTGGTTATGCTCAATATTTAAATAAACCAGGCAGCCTCCAGTTCTTCCTAGAGTGGAAGTAGATGGGAGAGTTGAGGCAGGAAAGGCTTTTCAGAGGAGCCGACACCTGAACTAAAGGCTAAGCATGCAGTAACCAGGTGAGCAAGAGAGGAGGGAGCATTCAAAAGCATGGAAATCAGAACACAACCCTTGGAGATTTTGTGAGTACTTGACAAAATATTTGTTGTGGTGGTGCTGGCAGTGAATAGGAAACAAAAGTATACTATAAATCCTTGCTTCCCGGTTTTTGTAATAAAAGGTGCATTAGTTTACACATTTTGAGTACCTTTTAAAGTAACCCATAATGACACACAATAACACAATAGTTTGTATTCTTCTTTTTTTTTTTTTTTTTGTGGGGAAGCTGGAGTGCAGTGGCTCAATCATAGCTCACTGCAGCCTCAACCTCCCAGGCTCAGATGATCCTCCCACCCCAGCTTCCTGAGTAGCTGGGACTACAGCGGCATGCCACCCTGTCTGGCTAGTTTTTGTATTTTTTGTAGAGATAGGGTTTCACCATATTCCCCAGGCTAATCTCTAACTCCTGGATTCAAGGAATCTTCCCAACTCAGCCTCTCAAAGTGTTGGGATTATAGGCTTGAGCCACCACACCCAGCCAAGAGCTCTCTGGTTTTTGTTCAGAGCTATCAAAGAAGTAGAAACAAATTACTTGGTTATTGCTGATTAGCCTTTCTTTTAGGGCTACCAAGTGAGGCACAAATTTACTAGGAGAAATACTCCTACATTTAGAGACAATGGGAAGCTAAGAAAACCAACCAACGTTGAATTAGCTGTTTTGAAATTAGAGTGTGCTTTCAAGTGTGAACAAAGAAATGTATTTCTCAGTTTGTCTCCAAGCCATTCTAACTTATAATTGATAAAAGATAATCTTGAAAACTTTATCAATATTAATAAAAAGTACACAAGAAAACTAAGCGAAGTTTAGAAACCAGAGAATCTGAGGGGAGCCAGTGTGTCTCAACTCCTATCCAAGCAAAAAGTTATTGATTCTAACCCTAAAATAGAAAAAGACCAGTTACTAGACAAGCTTGACTGATCAGATACATCCTCAAAGAGTACCCTGCTTCTTTTGCTTTAATTCTAATGTGGAATTTAGTCTCCAGAGTGTACCAACCAACTAGTGAGAGGAAAAGTACAGTCCAGATCATACCATTCCTCGTAAAATCATGCTGGCATTCTACGTTTCAAATATGACTCTTTTGAGTTTGGTTATTGCAACTCAGCACTCCCAAAAATCATCATCCCTCAGTGAACTGACAAATTGAATTTTGGAGCCTGCGAAGCTGAGGCCCAGTCCCTGGACCACGGTGACTTCACCTAGTGCCACCAGCGCAGCGTGACAGAGCCAGCTGGCCTCATGGATCTTTCTGCTGAAGAAGGAAGATGCTGTGCATTCTCAGCAGCCAGCTACTCAGGAGCCAGCCTTCACCTTGCCTCTCAGCCGCTCGCACTGGGATCCCAGTTTAAGAAGAGGGAATTAGATGTGAGTTTCATCTGGGGGCTTTTTCAGGACAGATGCCCAGCAGAAGGGTTCTCAACGGTGACTGAGAGTTTCCGTCTCCCCTAGAACCCACAGTTCAGTGAACTGACTTCAGCGAAGCAGTTGAGCCCTGGAGGCAATCTGTTTGAGACTTCAGTTATGCTTCCAAGAGGCCAATGGAGCCATAGAAATATGTGATGAATTATACAAAGAGAGACAACTATTCTCTATTCACCACACTTTGATAGCCATATGCACTGATTCTGCCTGTTTAGCTTATGATTTCTAACAGAGGCTAAGGACAGTGTTATTTGTTAAAAATTTTCCTACAGATTCAATAAACAACATCACACTGCAAAAATGAATTAATTCCTTAGTATCATCTGATATCAATTCATAGTCAAATTTTTCCAATTATTTCAAGAATGTCCTTTGCATATGTTTATCCAGGCCAGGTTCCAATCTAGAATGTTACAGTACATCAAGTTGTTATTTCACCTAAATCTCTTTGGATATAGAATAGTTGCTTTTTTCATAACACTGCCTTTCTCAGAGGATTGAACCATAAAATAGGATTATCTCATAAAATAGCTCACCTTCTGTATTTAGCTGCTTGCTTCCTGTGGTCTTATCCAGCTTGTCCCTCTATGCCCTGTGTTTTGTGTAGACTGTAAGTTAGATCTAAAACCTTGATCAGATTTAAGTTAAATATTTTTGACCAAAAGGAAAAAATACATCCTGGGTGATATGACACACTTCATGTTTCCTCATATTACAAGACCATGTTGTTGTGGCATTAGTGATGGTAAAATTGAGCACTGGATTAAAATCGTGACCTTCTGATTTCTTCAGTATACATTGCTCCTCTTATGAAATGAAAGAAGGTGGTAAATCACCTGTATGGCAGGACTTTGGCACCATATGAATGTCCTGTTTCCCACTAACTGTTTGTCTAATGATTTTATCAGCAATTAATAAGTCTTTTTCTTTTTTGAGATGAGTCTCACTCCAGTTACCCAGGCTGGAGTGCAGTGGTGTGATCTTGGCTCAGTGCAGCCTCAACCTCTGGGGCTCAGGTGATTTTCCCACCTCAGCCTCCTTGAGTAGCTGGGACTACAGGTACGCATCACCATGGCCCAGCTCGTTTTTTGTATTTTTAATAGAGCCAGAGTTTTGCCATGTTGCCCAGGCTGGTCTCCAACTCCTGAACTCAAGCAATCCACCCTCCTTGACCTCCCAAAGTGCTAGGATTCCAGGCGTGAGCCACCATACCCGGCAGCAATTGACAATTTTGGCCTGATAATTTCCCTCTGGCACCATCTTTTCCATAGTCAGTGGGTCTTATGGTATACTGCTTGCCAATTATGGTATGAAGCAAATCATTGGTTTCTTGATCTTTTATTCCCTTATCTGTAAAAATAGGTAATTTTAGGAAGCAGACACAGGAGGATTGCTCGAGGCCAAGAGTTCGAGACCAGCCTGGGCAACATAGTGAGACTTCATCTCTACAAATAATAAAAAATTAGCCCGGCATGGTGGTAGCACATTCCTGTAGTCCAAGCTACTTGGGAGTCTGAGGTGGGAGGATCACTTGAGCCCAGGAGTTCAAGGCTGCAGTGAGCCATGATCACGCCACTGCACTCTAGCTTGGGGGCAACAGAATGAGATTCTGTCTCAAAAAAAAAAAAGAACCAATCCACATGGCTGTTGGCAGTATGTAACATGTTTTACCTGGTGCCTGGAGGTATGTATGCATGCAATAAGCATTGGATTTTTTCTTTATTTCTTTTAAAAAAATATTTTAAATTTTTAATTAAATACAGACAGGGTCTTGCTATATTGCCCAGGCTAATCTTGAACTCATGGGCTCCAGCAGTTCTCCACCTCCACCTCCCCAGTAGCTGGGATTGTAAGCTTGAGCCATGGCTTTTTGTTATTATTGTGCTTTTTGTCATATATTTTGGAAGTGATGGATTGCAGAGCATTATGCAGTTGCTGCCAGTCTCATGTCCCTGAGGCACAAAAAAAAAAAAAAGAAAAGAAAAAGAAAAATAGAAAATCTCCAAAAAGGAGTTAAGGAAGTTATATTTTTTTTAAGAAGACTGACTTGTACCATTTTCTTAAAGGCAAGATGTGTTCTAAGAATCAGTAGTGCCTCAACATGCTACAGAGAAGGGTCCATTATTAAAACAATGTCTAGGAAATGTTTTCTTTTTCTTTCTTGGAATCTCATTGGACATATTTTTTTTTGTTTGTTTGTTTTTTTTTTTAGTTTTTTTTTTTTTTTTTTAAAGAGAGAAAAGGAGAAAGAAAGAAATAGCAAAAGAAAGAAAAAATGAAAGAGAAAGAGGAAGAGATTTTAGAAAAAGAGAGAAAAGGAGAAAGAAAGAAACTGCAAAAGAAAGAAAAAAATGAAAGAGAAAGAAAGAGG
>CAUYQU010077047.1:0-13762 GCA_963574635.1 Cheracebus regulus
TTGGGGGGAGATAGCATGGGGAGAAATGCCAGATATAGGTGAAGGGGAGGAAGGCAACAAATTACACTGCCATGTGTGTACCTATGCAACAATATTGTATGTTCTTCACATGTACCCCAAAACCTAAAATGCAATAAAAAAAGACCTTAAAACATGACTAAGAGTTTTAAAAGACAACCTGAATATAAATGAAGACATATTTTCTGCTTGCATAAAAGTAGTAGGCTAAAGACACAAACTGTATAATATTAATCTCACCACTTAAATACCAATAAAAAATACACAGGGTTTTTAGGAGAACAATATAAATTGATTTTGAAATTCAAATGAAAATTAAGGACTATACCAAGTAATATATATTGTAAAGCCACAATAATTAAAACATTTTATTACTAGTTTAAAAATATATAGAAAAGTCAATGATATCAGAGGAAAAAATGGAAAGATGCAGTGGTGTTCAGTGTATAACCAAGATAGCATTTCAAATCAATGAGAAAAACATGGATTATGCAATACGTAATGTTAGATGACCTATCAGCCACCTAGAGTAAAATAAAATAGATATTATGGTAAACATTATGTGCTCACTAATCACTGGTTCTCCTTTCTCTCCTGGGCATATTGGAGTCTGTATGTCCCAGCCTCCTTGAATTGGGCTGGGCCATGTAATTTATACATGGTCAATGAGCAGAAGAGATGTACATCACTTCCAGGTTGAGGCATTGAGGAATCCTCTTTGATTCTCCAGCTGTGTCTCCTACCACAGCAAATACAAGGCCTGTTGTTGAGGTGGTTGAGCTCAAGATAAAACATTTCTAGATAAGGGTACCTATCTTGGAATGTTTTTGCAGACCTTCAGCAGATGGTTTGAACAAGAGATGTATTTTTGATGTGTTACTCCACTGACATTTGGGGGTTGTTTGTTATCATGGACTCCATTAACGAATCCTGACTAATAAAGATTCTTTTGTTATTATCATAAAATAAGATCCAGAAAGCTCAAAGATACAACCATAAACATTAAAATCATAAAAACACTGGAAGAAATCACAAAATGGTCTTTATTATTTTAGAATAGATAGTTCTTCCAGGCAGCACTCTAATTGGAAGCACATTTTTTAAAAGGAACTAATCAATTTGACTACAAAACAAAATTCTGGAAAGCAAAAATTCTACAAGGTCAAATTAAAATTAAAAGCTGGAGATAATGTTTCCAATATATGATAGCTTTTAATATATCTAAGTATCTTACAAAGCAGTAAGAATAGCCATCTACTGGAAAACGGGCAAAAAATATAGTTAGAAATACAAATTACACATAAGAAAAGTTTCCTCTTCACTCATAATAGAAGAAATGCAAATTTAAGTAACAAAGAGCTCCCAATTTTTCATCTATAACATTTACAAAGGTCAAAAAAAATTCAATCACACATGGCTTGGGAAGAATATGAAGAAACAGGTAATCTTGATTGTTGTTGGTGAAAGTGTAACTGATTAATTGATACAATCTCTTTGTTGAGCCGTTTGGCAATGTATTTCATAATTAAAAATGCACATACACTTGGACTCAGCAATTTCACCAATAGAAAATTCAAATATACCCGTATTATGCCCAATGCCCAATGCCCAATGATGTTATACACACACACACACACACATACACACACACACACACACACACACATCCATCAAAGCATTGTTTGAGGCAGCAAAAAACTGGAAACAACAACATGCCTATTAAGAAATGACTCAGTACATAAATTACGGCACATCTATAAGACAAATTAAAACTCCACAACCTCTAGAAAAAAAGGAAAAGGTGTGTATTTGTGCCGACACGGCATAATTTCTGAAACATACTGCTAAGTTTATATAGCATTTGATAGCATGTCATCATTTACAGGTTTTCTGGGAAGTGAAAACAAGAAACTGCAGTACTATGAATCCTTGCCTCAGGGGAAGGGAACAGAAGAAATGGAGGAGGAGTAATACTTTTTAACAAGATAACCTTTAATAGTTGTAATTTACTTTTTAGTAGATGTAAAAATTATTTATTTCAAAAATAAAAACAATTTAAAAACATTAAACCATACCGATTCCACTGCTACCCACGTGGACTAATATCATTTTAATTTTCATTTCCCAAAGGTCATAAATGGCAAGAGTGGTTATGTGCCTGGTAATCAGTGGTAAGAAAAATTCTGGCAAAAAGAATAGAGTATACAAGCTCAGAGAGTTGGTACCTATGACAATTCACTTAAAGGAAAACTTACTCAACTTAGAATATCTGTCTAACAGGAAGTGAAACTGACAGCTCTCACCCTCCTCAGATAAAAATCCAATCAGGAAATATGACATTGTCACCCACGTAGTGCAGCTAAGGTACTTCCCTATGCCACCACAAGCAATTGGCAATGTCAGAAAACTTCTGACACTATGGAAGATTTCCATTCCATAAAAATGATAGACTTAAAAAGCACAGGGCAGATGCAGCATTAATCTGTTCCCACAGGCTTTATGGCTATTTAAAGGGCCTGTCAACATGAATAATGCACAGGAGTTATTTTTACATAAAACAAGCTCAGAAATTATAGAACAAACAACTTATATGATGGCATGGATTTCTAAAATGCAAATTATAAGGCAGAGTAACCACAAGTGTGTTTTTCTTATTCTTATTTTCTGGACTTTCTGGGTAAATCTACACGATATTGCCAATTGTTTAGTAATTATTTTGTCATTTTTCTAGGAATTTGAAAAAAATAAAGGAAAAAAAATTAAGTCTCAAAACTATAAAATGGCATTCTCTAACTACATAAAATATATGAAACAAAAATTGTCTTAGGGAAAATAGTTTTTTCATGGAAGGTGGCTGTTGGAAAGGAGAGTATAGTAATGAGAGTAAAATTTAATATAATGGGTTGGTGAAAAATGACAATTTGTGATTGTTTTGTTAATCTAGAATAACAATCCACTTTTCCCTTAGAGAACTTGAATTTAAAGTATTTCAGTAAGCATTAATAGACACACTGAACAATGAAATACTAAAAAATAGTCCAGAAATAGATCCAGCTACACATGAAAACATTATATATGAAAAAGATGGTATCTCAACTCACCTGGACAGAAGGTGGACTTTTTGATGAGTAGTACAAAAGACAGACTTAAATAAGTGGTGTTGGCACAACTGGATAGCAAATACAAAGAGATATACAACTGGACTTTTAAATATTTTATTGGAATACCTAAATACCAGGATAGGGAAAAAGATGGTCTGGAAAAAAAAGTGTTGGGACAAAAAAATAGTAAGTTAGAAAAATAAAATTGAGTTCGTATCTCATGACAAACAAACAAACAAAAACCTCCAAGATGCTCCATGATCTAAACGGAAAAGCAAAAAGTCATACTAGAAAAAAAATTATAGGTGAATTTTCTTTATAAACTAGGAATGAATATTTACTGTGACCCAAACTCCAAAAACAATAAAAGAATATATTAATAAATTGACTAGATAAAAATAAAAACAAAAACTTACAATGCAGAAACAATAACAGCAACAAAACACCAAAAACAAAATCAAAAGGCAAAAAATAAACTTGGAGAACATTTTTGCACCTCTAGGGTAGGAGAAAGAGCTAATTCTCCTAATATATAAAGAGCTTTAAAAAATCAAGGGGGAAAAAATGGATCAAATATCAGATGAAAAAAAAGCGCAAAATACACAAATGAACATTCTGCTATGGACTGACTGTCTCCCTTCAAAATTCATATGTGGAAGCTTAAACACCAATGTGATAGGACACTAGAGGTGGGGACTTTGGGAAGTAATTATGTCATGAGGGTGGAACCCTCAAAATGGGATTAGCACCTTTAGAAAAGAGACTAGAGAGTCAAATTTCCCTCTCTCTGGTTTCCCTTATGTGAGGATTCAATGAGGATGCAGCCATCTGCAAACCAAGAAGTGGGCCCTCAGCAGGCACTAGATTTGCTGACAGCTTGCCCTTGGACTACCCAGCCTCCGGAACTGTGGGTAGTGTTTTTATTTCAGCCACCGGTCTATGGTAATTTGTTAGAGAAGCCCAAAGTGACTGAGACATACTTATAATTTGTTATAGAAGTCCAAAGTGGCTCCCGCCTGTAATCCCAGCACTTTGGGAGGCCAAGGCGGGCGGATCACAAAGTCAGGAGTTCAAGACCAGCTTGACCAACATGGTGAAACCCCGTCTCTAGTAATAATACAAAAATTAGCCAGACGTGGTGGCACGCACCTGTAATTCCATCTACTCAGGAGGCTGAGGTAGGAGAATCACTTGAACCCGAGAGGCCGAGGCTGCAGTGAGCCAAGATCCTGCCACTACACTCTAGACTGGGCAACTGAGCAAGACTCCAATTCAAAACAAAACAAAACAAAAGAAGTCCAAAGTGACTAAGACACATTTATGCATATTAAGACATATATTATGACATATTAAAATATATCATATATATTTTATTAAGACATATGTGTGTATAAATATATATTTATATATGTTTTAGAAATATATGTATGTATATACATACATGGTACTCAAACATATGAAAGGATGCTTAGTTTCATGCCTAGGTAAGAAAAATGTAAGTTAGAAATGTACTAATAACATTTCTTACCAAACTGGCAAAAAGAAGAAGCTTAGCAATGCACTTTGTGGTGAGGCTGTGAGTGAATAAAGATTCTCTAATACATTGCAAGGAGCGTAGAAACTGGTAAAAATTAAACAAAGAACAAATCTATGAAGATGTTAGCAAAACAAACAAATCTAGGAATTTATCCTGAAACTAAACTTTTGCATATGTAAAGAAAGGCATTAAAAAAAAATTGTAGCCTTATACATAAAAAAAAAAAAATGGAAACAACCTAAATGCTCATCCATAAAAGACTGATTAAAAAACTACAGAACCTCCATATAGTGGAGTAATATGCAGCTGTGCAAAAGAATGAAAAAGATTCCCATGACCCATATGGAGAGATACTGAGGTTATATTAAGTGAAACAGGCAACCTATAAAAGCAGATAGATAGAATGCTACATTTTGTGTAAGAAAGACTGGGGTACTTTATATATATTTTGAAAAAACTGGCATCTCAATTTACTGGGAAAAGATGGGCTTTTTATTAAAAGAGATGAGAGGACTGGGTAGCTGGGTATGTGTTTGTGTGTGTGTTTCCTTATTTTTGCAAGCAGAAACATGGTAAGGAAATCAGAAGGTGGGTGGGAATAGCATGAAAGGATACGATGGGAGTGACTTTCCTGAGTATTCTTTGTTACATAATTTTGAGTTTTGAACCATATGAATATTTTATACTTTCCAAATGTAAAATTGATAAAAGCAATAGAGCATTTTAATCTCCAAAATTTAATGTAACTATAAATAAATGAATCTAAATGTGTAGCAAATTAATAATATAACTCTATAGAAATGTGGCACATATACACCATGGAATACTATGTAGCCTAAAAAAATGATGAGTTCATGTCTTTTGGGGGAACAAGGATGAAGTTGGAAACCGTCATTCTCAGCAAACTGACACAAGAACAGAAAACCAAACACTTTATGTTCTCATTCATAAGTGGGTGTTGAACAATGAGAACACATGAATACAGGGAGGGGAACATGACACACCAGAGCCTGTTGGGGGGTGGGGAGATAGGGGAGGGACAGCAGGGGGTGGGAGGATTGGGGAGGACTAACATTAGGAGAAAGGTATGTAGATTACAGGCGGATGGATGCAGCAAACTACCATGGCAGGTGTATACCTATGTAACAAACCTGCACGTTCTGCACATGTACCCCAGAACTTAAGGTATAATAATAATTTTTAAAAAACAATTTTAATTGTCTTGGACCATATATTCTTAGTGAGACATACAATAAGTAATAAAGAGAACTGCAAAGAAATGTTGGATTTTCTCTAGTGGACTTGTAGCATCAGTATGAATTCTAATAATTCTAGAATTATTTTGTATAGACTATGACAAATAAGTGAACATATTAATGCAGTAAGGAATCAGAATTGCTACTATGCAAAATCAGAAATACATGACAGGAGAGGAAATGAGGAAGAAACCTGTGATCATGGATTGAATTAGATCTATTTAGATCTGTAATCTCACTGCTAGGATTACAATTTGAGGGAATAATACCAAAGAATAAAAATGCTAAATGAAGAACAGATATCTGCTTCAGATTTTCCTATAATAGCAAAAAATAAAACAGAAATTGCATATTCAGTAGTAAATAGTAAGTAGTTAATATGATTTCCAATCAATGCATTATTATTCAGCTATACAACTGATGCAGATTAAAAATATTTAGAATCATGGCTGTGCTTACAATGTAATGTTAGGTGAAAACACCAATATGTATGCAAATACACAGATGAACACAGTTTGATCTTTGGGGAAATAAACACATGATTGGGTATATTTGGAATTACTAAACTACTATGGCAATTTATTTTATTCTTTTTTCAAAGAAACTTTTTACATTAACAGTAGCTTCAGATGTTGACAAAATTAAAGATTCACTTGCTGTTACTCTTCCACCTTGTTTTTAAACTGAACTGTACAACTTTCCATTTTTTAAAATTGAACCTTTATTGAGTTAATCATTCATGACTGGTCTCTAAAATAATTGATTTTACTCTTCTCAGTCATACAACCAAAAATTTATTTAATGCCAAGGACACATAATTCTAGTGTTGCAGGGTAGTGCTAGGAATAATACTGCATGAAATTTTTGCCACATGAAACTAATACCACCTAATGCCATTAAAGCAACATGCTTTGTTAGGATTAAAAGAAATATTTTGAATCCCCTTGGATTCACCATAGCTTGAATTTCTGTCTTGAGTCAACATTGCCACACCTTATTAATTGGGGCAAAGGTGCCATCAACACAGTCAGATGATACTCCTGAACTCTAAGCTCCTCACTTTTGTAGTTACATGGTTTTAGGTATATGATTTATTGTCTAACATCTTGTTGCCAGAAAAACAAGCTCAATTTACAAAAGCAAGGCATGATTCAGTTTAATATATTATTTTCTGTCACAACTTTATAGTTTCTCCATTTATAATCTTAAATAAGGCATGAATATTAGTAAATTACAAGCAGAACATGTGAGGGACATGACTAAAAGAAGCTTGATGAGTTTGCAGATACTTGGAACAGTTCTAAGCATTTACCTGAAAGAATTTAGAATAACATGATACAGTTAAGTATCAGGGAGAAAACATTTATAGAGCAGAGAATCCATCTATTATGACTTTCTGTATTTTATACTCTAGAATAACAATTTACTTTGTTTTTTCTAAAAAATGGGAAAAGCAGATTTCTAGTCACACTTTCACAGTATTTCAAATGCTCTACAGTATCCTTCGAATACATTATTTGACTTAAGAACTCTCAAACCATGAAATTTTTAGCAGCTAAGCATAAAATTAAATATTGAGTCTAGTTTTCTATTACTTACACAATTTATTTTTTAACATGCTTTCTTAAAGTTTTATCAACCACTAACTTATGTGAAATATCCCACTCGAACATCTATTTTTATTTTAGATATTCTAAGAGGTATTCCTTTTCAATATTGTATATAATTTATTTGAAAGAATTATTGACTTTAATATTGTGTAAACATAAAATTTAATTTTCCTTATTCAGCCATTTCATTTCACATTCTTTGGTATATGTGTAGGACAGAACTAATATAAGATATCTTAAATGAATTTTAATTTTCATCTGATATTCATAAGTAAAAATATGTAGACAATGCCTTAAACAATCTTTAATCTTTAAACAAAATTGCAAGCAAACTGATTAAAACAGAAGCATGTTTCATAGACTCATAAAATAAGTGTGCCATTAGCTATGCTTTCAACAGTAGAGATTTACCCATGGCAAAAATAATAAATTCAATAGGTATTAAATTTCCCAGATCCTTTGTATGTGTCTCAACCCATGAAACTTTCTTTTTAAACTCATATTAAATTTACACTAAGTTACTATAAGAATCAAGGAAAATATAATTCATGCACAGATACAAAATGACTTATTTCAACTAAAAACAGACCATTTAAAATTTTTTTTTTTTTTTAGACAGAGTCTCACTCTGTCGTCAGGCACCAGGCTGGAGTACAGTGGCACAGTCTTGGCTCACCGCAACCTCCGCCTCCCGGGTTCAAGGAATTCTCCTGCCTCAGCCTCCCGAGTAGCGGGACTATAGGCGCATGCCACCATGCCCAGCTAATTTTTGTACTTTTAGTAGAGACGGGGTTTCACCATGTTGGTCAGGATGGTCTCGATCTCCTGACCTCATGATCCACTGCCTTGGCCTCCCAAACTGCTGGTATTATAGGCTTGAGCTACTGCACCTGGCCCCATTTTAATTTTTAATTAATGTTCATAGAAAGAAAAATTGTGTTTGATAAACAATTTTAACCAGATATTACAAATCTTGAAATAGTCCAGGAAGAAACTATGTAATGTAAAAATTTGAACATGTCCTTACTATTTTTGAAATATGAGTAGTGTATAAAGCTTTTGAAAAATGTTGTGAAAAATGTCATTCAAAGTGAAAACTTTGCCAGATAGAAACCTACATACTATTGATGGCAAATGCAAATATCTAAAGAAAAACATTGAGAATATGGATAATGCAGCCAGGAGTTTAACTTGTAAAATAATGGCACCAACTTCAAGCCTATTAAACATATGTACTAATGGCCTGTAGTTTTAAGGGTAACAGTAACTATAACTTACAGATCCCCTATTATGAAACATATGTTATGGCCTTTAGTCCTCACAATAACCCTGAGAAATAGTACTATTAACCTTATTTTATGGATGAAGAAAGCAAGACATGAAGTTAAGCAACCTGTCTATGACCACATGGATAATACTGATGGAACCTCTTAACCACAGCTGTTCCCCATTGTAAGGATACAGAAGCAAAGCCTCATTTTCAGGGCATAAAAGTCAACTCCTATGAACCAGAGAATCATCACACTTCTTTCTTTCTTTCTGCATACACACACCAGGAACCAAAAAGAAACTATGACTGTTAAAAGTTATTGCTCCCTAAGTAACTTCTATCCACTTTTAATCTAACCTCAATTCAAGGTTTACCTTGACTTAAAACCCTTCCACAAAGGCCAAGTGGTACCAGTTTTATGTAACTCATAAGATGTGAAACCATAGAAAAATGGGCTCTAAAAATAGTTATGAGTAGACACGGAATTGCACTCTAGTTGTACACTAGGCATTAGGCTTGTCTAAATGATAGCATAGATTCCAGGTCCTGTGGAAATAAATGAAATTCTTGTGCATTGAGTAATATGTGGTCAATGCTGATGGCTTTCTGTCATAAACTAAGATGTCAAATTGAAAAAATATATTAGGTGGGAATAATGCAAATAGTAAAGTTTAAAATTCAAAAAAACATAATATAATACAAGACAAACTTCAATGTTATATTAATATTGTCAAGAGACATGAGAAAGATGTTTCTGGTTTAGATCACCTAAGAACTTGATCTCTAAACATCTTTAATTAGGATCTGCACTATTGTGAGGACAATCGTAACTCATAATCTGCTGTCTCAGTTTATTGAGTATGGTTGACTTTATAATAAATGGCTTTTAGAACATTTACATTAATCCTATGAGATGCTTCTGACAAATAGGCCCGAGTTAAAGGAAAAAGAAAGAAATGACACTAACCCATGTCCAACACATCAAAAGCTGTGAGAAATTCTGCAATACAGGAAGCCTAGCATTTCTTAAAGTTATTTGACCAGTCACCCAGGCCGGAGTACAGTGGTACAATCATAGCTTACTGCAGCCTTGAACTCCTGGACTCAAGCAATACTCCCACCTTAGCCTCCTGAGTAGCTGAGAGCATAGGCAGGCATGCACCACTGTATCCATGCATCCAGCTTCTTTTTTCTTTTCTTTTGTTCTTTCTTTCTTTCTTTCTTTCTTTTTTTTTTAAGATATAGGGCCTTGGGTCTCAAACTCCTGGCCTCAAGCAACCCTCCTGCCTTAGCCTCCCAAAGTGCTAGTATTACAGGTGTGAGCCACCACACTCAGCCAACATTTTTATAACATCTATTAGTATTCCAAGGAACTCGCTTGGAGAAATACTGAGCTTTGGTTTGGATAAAGTATTCAATATCCTTGAGAAAAAAAATACAATAACTATTGACAGAGCTATGCCCATTTATGGCTGGCAGTGATAAGAAAATTCTTCTCCCAAGCCCTCTGGTCTTACCTGAAATCAGTAATGCTTGGGTATAAATTTAAAAATCAAGCAGCATTTGAGTACAGAAGTACCAAGTGGCATAGAGAAAACGTATTAGGTGTGTGAGGAGAATTTTCTGATCTTTTAATCTCAGTGGTCTTGTCTTACCTTTAAGTACCAATAAACATACTGTCTATTTAGGCTATTCCATCTCCTTGAAATCTCTATGGATATTAATTTCAGTAGTTCTGGAAAACTTTATTTCTGTCATTAACAAAGATCTGCCAAGTGGCAAGTATTTTAGCATCTTAATTGCTACTTTTTACATAAGATAAATGCCATACATAAGAATTCTTTTATCTATGAAAATAGCTACCATGTGTCATGTATCAGATCAAAAGGCAGTGATATAAAATTTCACTTTTGTATAGTACATGGAAGGAATTTAAAAATTTTCAACCATTTCCCATTTAAAGATGACAAAACATAAATTTCTCAGTATAAACTGGTACACATTTCTAACTTCCTTCCACTCTACCCAACTTACTCACAAATTAATATTACTGTATCACACATTATGGCTGGCAAATCCATTTGAGATATGTACATCATTTAATTCTCACAATAGTTCTATGGTGGATACAAATATCATCTTTAGTCCCCAGGGCTCATCTTGCTTGTCTCCTTCATTTTTTGATGAGGAAGGTGAGATTACTAAAAGATGGTATGGCTACCAAGGTTATGCCACCAACTGCAGTACCCAAATTAAAAACTCATATCTTAGTCTATATGTGCCACTATAACAAACAAATTTACAAGCAAAGATCTGTCCGGTGGCAAATATTTATAGAAATTTATTTCCCACAGACATGAAGGTTGGGAGGTTCAAAATCAAGGCATAGACAGGTTCCGTGGCTGGTGAGAGATGCTCTCTGTTTCAAGATGGTGCCTCGAATGTTGTGTCCTCATATGGGCCAAGAAAGAAGGGCAAAAGGGACTGAACCTTGTGTGAAACCTCTTTTATAAGGACATTAGTCATATTCATGAGGGAGGAGTTCTCATTGCCTAACCTCCAGAAAGCAACAACTTTTAATACTATTGCAATGGAGATTAAGTTTCAACATAAATATTGGAGGGGATGCAAACGTACTATAGCTCTTAGGTGACCTGAAAACTAGGACAGTGCCCAGTCTACTGTGAGTCCTAAGGCTGAAAAGGAATTGTAATGTTATACTCCATATTTTAAGATAATATTCCCATTTCAAATTTTTTTTTTGTTAAATTACATCCCAGTATTTTCCCCGGTTGGTATATGTATCAAATTACATGCCACATTACTTTATAACCTAATCTCCAAAACTGAGGAGGTTCAAGTAATATATATACTTCATTATTTACCAGTCTTACAGAACATTAAGAATAAACTGAAAAGTGAACTTCAGGCCCATAGGGAAGTAAGTAGTGTCAGACATTATGATTTATGTTTTGTTATACCAGTTAAAATCCAACTAGCAAGACAAATCAATACAGAAAGTATTACCATTCACAAAGAGACTAATAAACCTTTCTGGGTTCTCTCAGCTAATAAGTGCTCTGGAGTTTGAATCTGGGTCTCTCTGATGCTGAACCTTAATTCCATTTCAAAACAGTGCTTTGGATTTTGCTTCAATGACTTCATAGTGCAGAAAAAGATGCCGACATGTCGCTGAAAGTAAATTGCTCTAAAATTATTTTGATGGTTGGAAAAATCTATTTAACTGTTGGCAAATCTAGACAGTTTTCTAAATAAGAACTGTAAGTCTTAGTACAATATTGTAGTGATAGTTCTCTGGGGATAGGTGTTTGGTTGCAAAGATAAATATGCCTCAGGTTCATTTTTCTGTAGTATATAGAAGTTAGATTTTAATCAGTGGGTTTAAATGCAACAGCTACAGAAGTATAAATCTCTTAGTGATAAACCATAGTAGGGCATGGAATTCTACTGTAAATGGGTAAATTGTACCTATTCAACTTGCTTTTCCCCAATACATCACATAAACATAAGTTATATGTTTTATTTACTTAATGATGATGGCTAAAATGCATTTAGATGAACAATGGATGTGACAGTTGTGTTAGGTGCTTTATATGCATTTTGTTATTAAGTCCTTACTGCAACTACATGGTATAAACATGGAGATTATTCCTATAATTCAGATGAAGAAATTAAGTCTTCGAGATGTGATATAACTTGCTAGATTATACAGCCTGTTATTGGCATTGTGGCTTGACTGTCTGACCCAAGAACTTGTGCCCTTAATAACTACATTCTTATAGGCACTTACAATACACAAAGATACATATTGCGTGCCCTGGGCATGCAGAAATTAGTGCTGATATTACCAAATCAACATATTCTGCAATAAAGCCACTCTGCAAAAGCGATCATGCATATTTCTGAAATGATTCTGACTGCGCAGTTTTATCCACACTGACCATTGTATTGATTATAAAGAAAAAAATCTGCTTTTCTATATTAAACCAACAGCAAAATAATCATACACTGCTACTCCTTATAAAGAAAAGCAAATCCTAAACTAGGCTTTGTAATATAATGAGGGAACACTGTTAAAGGGCTGACTTGTGTCTCCTCAACATTTATATGTTGAAGTATTAACCCCCAGTACTTTAGAAGGTAACAGTATTTAGCAATAGTGCTTTAAAGAGGTAATTAAGTTAAATACATTCATGAGGGTGGGCCCTAATGCAATATGACTTGTTCCTTATTAAAGAGGAATTTAGGACATAGAAACAGGGAGGACCATGCGAAAACCCGGGGGAAGGCAGCCATCTGTAAGCTGAGGAGAAAGGCCTCCAAAGAAAAAACCATGCTGGCACCTTCGTCTCAGACTTCCCGCTCCCAGAATTGTGAGAAAATAAACTTCTGTTGTTTAAGCTTTAAGCCACTTAGTCTGTGGTACTTTGCAGAGTACAGAGAAGACTGATAGAGGTACCATGACATACTTCTCTACATTAAGCATAGTGGTCAAGTTTAAGGAAAACTAGATTGAAAAGTGGTCCTTTTGACAAGCATGTTTTGTAAGAAAATTCTTGATATGTTTCTGCATACAAATCTCGATTTTCAAAAGAGAAATCATCCATTCAAACTGGCACTTATTTTTACTTAGAGGAATGGTTTTGAAACTTGGCCGAACAAAGGACTCTCTCAGGAACTTTAAAGAAGATATCAGTGTTGGAGCCACACAGCAGATATTTCCATTTAATCGATTGGGGTGTGGCCTGCACATCCATATTTTAAAAGCTCCCCAAGTGCTTCTCATATCTTTGTATTAGAACCCATGATTGGGAGAGATCCAAGATGGCCGATTAGCAACAGCTCAGGAATGTAGCTCCCAGTGAAAGCGCAGAGAACGAGTGGACGCCGCACTTTCCGACGAATTTTTGTAGCCCACAGACCGGGAGATTCCCGGCAGAGGAGCCACA
>CAUYQU010077048.1:0-25406 GCA_963574635.1 Cheracebus regulus
GAGGTTGCAGTGAGCTGAGATCACACCACTGCACTCCAGCCTAGGCAACAGAGCAAAATGCCATCTCAAAAAAGAAGAAAAAAAGAAAACCTATGCATTGAAACTAAACATCATTGATGGAAACCTAAATAAGCAGATTTGAAAAAAAAAAAAAAAAAGAAAAAAGAAAAGAAAAAGAAGAATGCTGAGGGCAGAGCATCAGTTTTAGGAAGACTCAAATTTTTCATCACTGCATGCTTTCACAAATGACTATGAAAGTGCATCAAGTGCTGATTTGGGAGTTTCAAATAAATTTTAGTGAGTAGGTGAATTCACAACTACAGAATCCATGAACAATGAGGATCAACTACATTTGTCATCTCATCATCAACTGAAACATAAATGAGAAGGATAATGGGAGGCTGGGGACTAGAGTATTTATGAACTTTAAAATTTTTGAAATGTAGATAGAGAGTGATCATCCAATATATGTCTCTTCAGTATCTCCAAGAGTTGACATTTGTCATTTCTTTCTTTCTTTCTTTCTTTTTGAGATGGAGTCTCACTCTGTCACCGAGGCTGCAGTGCAAAGGGCAACCTCTGCCTCCTAGGTTCAAGCGATTCTCCTGCCTCAGCCTCTTGAGTAGCTGGGATTACAGCTGCCCACCACCATAATCAGTCAATTTTTGTATTTCGAGTAGAGACGGGCTTTCACCACATTGGCCAGACTGGTCTCGAACTCCTGACCTCAGGTGATCCGCCCACCTCGGCCTCTCAAAATTCTGGGATTGCAGGCATGAGCCACCACACCAGGCTACAAACCTATAGCAATCCTCAGGGTAGATCAATGAGAACTCTGTGCTTCCTCTTGTTTCTATGTTGGTTCAATGGGTTTACCATCAGAATTCCAGGTCATGGCAATCCTGGAATTATTAGATTATATAATCCTTTAATTATTAGATTATTAATATAATAATAATAGATTGATTATAATATATAACATTATTAGATTATTATATAATAATTAATCCTTCATTAATTGTTAGATTAATAATCCTGAAATTATTGTTATTTCTAATAAAATCCCTGTACTGCCTAACTCCGAAAGTCACTATATTCATTTTAGATGATGCTGTGAAATAATTGGACAAAATCACAGCCACAACGCATTTTTCTCTCTCTTTCTTTCTCTTTCCTTTGATCTCTTTCACATCTGTCTTTCAATTTTTTTTCCCCAAATAATTAATAACATAGTAATAGTGCTATTCGGTTTCATAACATCAGGTTTTGATTCTGACAGGTTAACGGAACAGAGTTGAGTATGTATTTGAAGTGGCACGTGAAAATCCAAAGCACAGAGTCCCCACCACTGTCTCAGCTAGCTCTTTGCCCTCCTCCAAGCACCTGGTAATGAGCCTTATGCAGTATGCTGCCACAAAACACACCCTTTTCTTCAATAATTATGACAAAAGGGAGCCTACTACACAACGTTTTTAAGTCCTTCCAGAGAGATTTTGTACATCTGGGTCAAAGCTTTGCAAAATTATTCTGCATAGTACAACCACTTGAAAGAACCTTGGCACTTTTTACTAAATATAAACCTATCTATGACCGAGCAATTCTATGCCTAGTACATCTCCAAGAGAAGTAAGTGCATGTGACAATGAAAAGTCTTGTGTAAGAATATTCAAAGAGCATTATTAGTAATAGACAAAACTAGAAACAAATAGAGCAAATAAATTGTGATATATCCATACAATGGAGTACCACATAGCAATAAAAATGATGCTGATAGATGAATTTCAAAAACATTATGTTAAAAGAAAGAAGCCAGATACAAAAGAGTATATAGTATGTTTCTATTTCTAAGGTCAGGTAGAGGCCACACTAGTCTATGAAGACAGAAGTCAGAATAGTGGTTACCTCTGATGGGTGATATTGACTGGGAAAAGCCATCAGAGAACTTTCTAGGGTGGTTGAAATGTTTTATACTATATAAGTCTGATTGCATTGCTATAAAGGAATACTTAAGACTGGGGAATGTATAAAGAAAAGAGGTTCATTTTGGCTCATGGTTCTACAGGCTGTACAAGCATGGCACCAACATCTCCTTGGCTGCTGGTAAGAGCCTCAGGAAGCTTCCACTCACAGCAGAAGGCAGAGCCAGGGCACGACATGGAGAGAGAAGAAGCAAAATAGCAAGGAGGGAGTGCCAGGTTCCTTTAAACAACCTGCTCTCAGGTAAACTCAGGATGAGAACGAACTCATTACTGTGAGGAGGGTAATGAGCCACTTAGGAGACACCTGTTCCTATCACCCAAAAACTTTATTTAGCTGTTGTATTAGGTTTTTACTGCTGCCATAACAAATCATCACAAACTTAGTAGCTTAAAACAATACAAATTTATTATCTTACTATTCTGTAAGGCCAAAAATCCAACAAAGGTCTCCCTGGGCTAAAATCAAGATTTAGGCAGAGTTGTATTCCTTTCTAAAGGCTGTGGTGCTTTGGGAGGCCAAGGTGGGCAGACTGCTTGAATCCAATAGTTCAAGACCAGCCTAAGCAACCTGGCAAAACTCTGACTCTACAAAAAAAATACAAAAAATTAGCTGGGCATGGTGGGATGCGGCTGCAGTCCCAGCTACTCAGGAGACTGAGGTGGGAGTATCACTTGAGCCTTGGAGGCAAAGGTTGCAGTGAGCTGAGACTGTGCCACCACACTCCAATCTGGGCAACAAAGCAAGATTCTGTCTCAAAAAAAATAATAAAAATAAAGACTGGCCAAGTGTGGTGACTCATGCCTGTAATCCCAGTACACTGATAGACCAAGGCGGGGGGATCACCTGAAGTTGGGAGTTCAAGATCAGCCTGGCCAACATGCTGAGACCCTGTCTCTACTAAAAATACAAGAAACTGGCTGGGTGTGGTGGCATACATCTGCAATCCCAGCTACTTGGGAGGCTGAAGCACAAGAATGGCTTGAACCTGGGAAGTTGCAGTGAGCTAAGATGGTGCCACTGCACTCCAGCCTGGAGGGACACAGTGAGATTCTAGCTCAAAGAATAAAATGGATAAAGACTGGAGAATTCACTGTCTTGCTTTTTCCTGCTTCCAGAAGTTATCCACATTCCTTAACTCATGGCCTCCTTCCTCTATCTTCAAAGCCAGTAATGGGTAGAGTTCTTACATTACATAATTCTGACCTCCCTTTTGCCTCCTTCTCCTGCTTTTAAGAACTTTGTGATTACACTGAGTCCACACAAATAATCCAGAATAATCTCCCTAACTCAAGGAGATTTAAGCACATCTTCAAATTTCCTTTGTCATGTAAAGCAATATATTTATAGGTTTCAGGAATTCAGATGTGGAAATCTTTGGTAGTACATTATTCTGCCTAGTGCAATGCTTAAGATATATGCACTTTACTATGTGTGAATTATACCTCAACAAAAAATAAAGTTTTTCAAAGAGAAAAGAAAAATACCAGGCAAAATCTTGATAAGAACCCTAAGAATGTCAAGCTTTATGAAGCAATTCATCAAAACAGAAGCCAAACATAATCCAAACTACTAAAAGTTAATTCACAGCTCACTCAGTAGCCTAACATAAAAAACAGTCCCTTCAGGAGTAAATCAATTTCCCCAACTTATGTTTGGATTGAGTTGAAGGACATATACAAAATTTGCATAGCGTATAATTCAGTATGTAAAAATGTTATGATGCCTAAGAACCAATTAATCTGTGATTGTCTCATGTCCCTTCTCATACCTCATCCCAGAGACTGTTAACAGTTACTTGATGATATGGATCATTTAATTTGTACCTCACTTTGACTTTTAACTGGATCAATGAGCCAAGACATAAATCATTATCTCAATCTTCAAGGTTTTTATTTTGAGATTTCAGCTGAAAATTGCAATTGAATTGAAAAGTTTGTTAGATTTAAATGTTTTAAAATGCAAAAATATTAGATGGTGGTAAAATAAATGAAAATAGATGCAAAAATGGTGTCAACCTTATTTTTTAAAGGTAGCTGAGCTATTGCTTTGTTCACAATATATATTTATGACGGATATTTACTATGTATAATAGATTAGTAGTATTTGCCTACTAAGAAAATAAATACTCTACCGTGTAGCCTCAGTTACATTTGCACTATTTTGCCAATGTGTATTATCACTTCCCTTGAGGAGAAATAACTCTGTGGATTAAGCCCAGAAAACAACACAAAATGAAAAGCTCTAGCCCTATTCCACAGTCATCCTGCTTACCTGCGTGCACACCTGCTGTCCTGCTAGAGAACTGGGCCATCTTGGTTGAGGCATACCCCTAGGGCTGGATATTGTGCCAAATAACTTTCACTAGAGGCAGTATTGCTTTTTCGTTGACTATAAACAATCCTAAACCAGAACAAAGGAGTTTTCCAGGTAAGGAGATATCCATGTATACTGTTTGCCAGGCAACTTCTTGCCACATCTGAGCATGACAAATGCATTTTGGTCTTAGAAATTTGGGTTGACAGGGACTTTTACGGGCATTGAAATTTAGCCCCAGAAAATAAAAATCCAAACATCAATCTTGGTAGACAATTCTCAGATAGGAAAAGTCAATGTCTCAATTCATTTGAGCTGTTATAACAAAATGCCATAAACTGGGTATCTTACAAACAACAGAATTTATTTCTCTCCATTCTGGAGGCTGGAAAGTCCAAGATCAAGGCACATTCAATGTCCAGTGAGGGCCCACTCCTGGCTCATAGATGGCACTTTCTTGCTGTGGTCTCACATGGCAGAAGAAGCCAAGGTCTCTCTGGGGTCTCTTTGAGGGCACAATCAGGGCATAGTTCTATTCATGAGGGCTTCATTCTCAACACTTAGTCACCTCCTAAAGGCCCCACTCTATAGTTTGAATGTCCCCTCCCAAACTCATGTTGAAATTTAATTACCATTTTAACAATATTATGAGGTAAGACCTTTAAGAAGTAATTAGATCATGAAGAGTCTATTTTCATGAATGGATTAATGCCATTATTAGGGTTTGGCTTTGTTATCATGGGAGTGGATGCCTTCTAAAAGAATGAGTTTGGCCCCTTTTGTCTCTCTCTCTCGATATCTTGGCCCTTGTACCTTCTACCACAGGATGATGCAGCAAGAAGACCTTTTTAAAGACCACGCCCTGGATCCTGGACTTCCCATCCTTGAAAACTGTAAGAAATTAATTTCTGTTCATTATCAATTATCCAGTCTCAGGTATTTTCTTGTAGCAGCAGAAATGGACTACCTCCTAATATCCCATCTCCTAATACCATCATTTTGGGGGTTAGGATTTCAATATATGAATTTGGTGGGGGCCAGACATGGTGGCTCATGCCTGTAATCGCAGCACTTTAGGAGGCCAAGGCAGATGGATCACCTGAAGTCAGAAGTTCGAGACCAGCCTGGCCAACATGGGAAAACCTCCTGTCTACTAAAAATACAAAAATTAGCTGGGCATGGTGGTGGGCAGTCCCAGCTACTAGGTAGGCTGAGGCAGGAGAATCACTTGAACCCAGGAGGTGGAGGTTACAGTGAGTCAAGATTGCGCCATTGCACTCCAGCACTCCAGCCTGGGCAACAAGAGCAAGAATCCATCTGAAAAAAAAAAAAAAAAAAAAAAGAATTTTGAGGGGGACAGGGGGACACAAACTTTCTGATTACGGCACTTTCCCAAAGTCATACTGACACTAAGTAATACAGACAAGGTTCGAATTCAAGCAGTCTGACTCCCACAGAACTAGCCACTATTTGATGCTGCCTCCCAAACCACAAAAATCATGGCCACACGTGTATCCATCTTAAAATAATTCTTCCTCCATTCTCCATACATTGGTTTAGACAAGGAGAGAACACAGGGCTCTCTGGGCTTGATGGTATCCTAAAATGCTACAGAAGGTCCAACTGCAGACTGATTCTAGGTTGGAGGATCCCCAAGAATCTCATGTGTCCTCAGAATTTCCAGGCCGGTGAGGAAGGTCTAGAGGCATCTCAAGTTAGCTAGAATGATTCAAAAAATAAAAACAAAATTCTGGGAAATAGAAATAAAAGTAGAACTCTAAGTTTCCCCAAGATGGACCCACCTAGGAAAACAACCGAGATTTCGAATACTTTGAAAGAATCCACGTTTTGGGGACTAGACAGATTTTAAGAAGGATTCAATGAGAGGCTGGAGATGTGTTATCCTCCACAGCTCCTCTTGCTTTCCTTATATCAAGAATACTCAAAACTGCTGACATAATAGAAGCATAGCTTTTGAAAGCCCAAATGTATGTTGCAGCCTTATTTTATTTATTTATTTATTTATTTTTGAGACAGAGTCTCGCTCTGTCACTCAAGCTGGAGTGCAATGGCACCATCTCAGCTCACTGCAACCTCCACCTTCCAGGTTCAAGCAATTCTCCTGCCTCAGCCTCCCGAGTAGCTGGGGTTACAGGCAACCACTACCATGCCCAACTAACTTTTGTATTTTTGTAGAAATGAGGATTTGTAGGCCGGGTGCGGTGGCTCACACCTGTAATCCCAGCACTTTGGGAGGCTGAGGCGGACGGATCACGAGGTCAAGAGATCGAGACCATCCTGGCCAACACAGAGAAACCCCGTCTCTACTAAAAATCCAAAAAAATTAGCTGGGCGTGGTGGCACATGCCTGTGGTCCCAGCTACTCGGGAGGCTGAGACGGAAGAATCGCTTGAACCCAGGAGGCAGAGATTGTAGTAAGCTGAGATTGTGCCACTGCACTGACAAAGCAAGACTCAGTCTCAAAAAAAAAAGAAAGAAAGAAATGAGGATTTGTAGAGACCATATTGGCCAGGCTGGTCTTGAACTCCTGATCTCAGGTGATTCATTTGCCTCGTCCGCCCAAAGTGCTGGGATTACAGGCGTGAGCCACCACACCTGGCCTACAGCTTTATTTTAACACGAATTTGCCTGTACTAGAGCCAAACATTCAGGGACATGTCACCTATCCTTTTCAGAAAGGCCATTTTCATTTATTCAGAAAATCTGTTTGTTTTCTTTATTTCTTTCTGAGGCAGGGTCTTGCTCTGCCACTTAAGCTGGAGCGCAGTGGCGTTACCACAGCCAACGGCAGCCTGAAACTCCTAGGCTCAAGAGATCCAGCCACCTCAGCTTCCCAAGCTGCTGGGACCACAAGTGTGCACCATCATACCTAGTTAATTTTTTAAGTTTTTTATAGAAAAAGGGTCTCACTTTGTTGCTCAAGCTGGTCTTGAATTCCTGGGCTCAAGTGATCCTCCCACCTCAGCCTTCCAAAATTCTAGGATTACACACATGAGTCACTGTGCCTGGCCCCAGGAAATCTTAATTTAGCACCACTGCAGGTGAAGTACTGCAGCCACACGGGGATTACTGCAGTGAACTGGACAGACTGGTCCCTGACTGGATGAATTTTACAGTACAGCTGGGGACACAGACAAAGAAATTTCCTAACCAACCAAGAAATTCAAAAAAACCAACAAAACAAAACATAAATACTGGACACAGTGGCCCACAGCTGTAATCCCAGCACTCAGGGAGGCCAAGGTGGGTAGATTGCTTGAGGCCAGAGTTCGAGATTAGCCTGGGCAACATGGAGAAACCCTCATCTCTACTAAAAATAAAAATAAAAATAAAAATAAAATTAGCCAGATGCTGTAGCACATGCCTGTAATCCCAGCTACTCTGGAGGCTGAGACACGAGAATCACTTGAGGCACGAGAATCGCTTGAACCAGGAGGGTGGAGTTTGCAGTAAGTTGAGATAGCGACACTGCACTTCATCCTGGGTGGCAGAGCGAGACTCTGTCTATAAACACACACACACGTGCACACACACACACCCCCAAACATAAATACTATTGTAATAAGTCTTGAAAAAAAAAATCCATTAAGTGCTAAGTGGAGAAAAATTAGGTCCAGTTTTAGGAAATGAGATTGAAGGGTGAGATGAAGGTGGCTTTCAAAGAACCAAGAGCAGAGTCTGCAGGGAAAGGGAAGAATAATTTGTATTGGAGGTGCAAGTAGTCGTCTCATCCCCAAACCCACAGAAGCCATTTTCCTACTACCAGGGCCCCTTGGTCTTTCACGAAGGAGAATAAATAGTATGCAGAGTCACCCTTGAGTATGATTCTAGCTCACCTTTTCAAGATCTCAGACCACAACCTTCATCTACACATCTTGACGTCATAAGAAATTTCAGTATAGGGTGAAGATCTGAACCTTCCCAATACCAAGGATCTAGCCCCAACCCTGTCCCTTCTCAGGGTGTGCCTTGGTTAACTGTGCCTCTGTTCACTTAATAAGGCTGGGCCTCTATAAACTGCAGGCATTGGATTATAAAGTCCCTTTCATCACTTACGCAGCTAGTGATTAATTGACAATTGCAAGCTTCTATAAGCCCTTAATCTTTTTTATTGCATCACATAAGCCATACTATATTATATAGTTTCTCTTTCATATTATTGGCTTTTAAGAGCTTACCCCTGTGGTTTTTGAAAATGGGTAAAAGGCAGAACCACTCCAAATGGTTCCTCACTTCCCAAACATCACAAGTAAACAAGTGATATTTCCATAAACGTCTTACCTTGCAAATGCCCATTACAATTTGTCCTTGGTTGTGAGTTAACCTCTCATTTTCCCACATTATTAATTCCATGTGGCATTTTCTTTCCAGTTCTATTCATGCATTCTCAAGATATCTCCTTCAAAATTTCATTTTTACATCATTTTCATCATTTTGCAGGCTGACTGTACCACCTGTCACTGGCAAAATCCAGAGAAGTTTATTCCAAGTCTGGCCCTATAGTACACTGCATGAGCACAGCAGTTTCTCCTCAGCAGTTAGAGGCAATTTCCACTAGATTGTTCTGATTCCCTATGAATGACCCACATATTCCAAAATAGGAAACACTTTTGTCCTGACAAAAAAAAATAAGGTGAATTTTATCTTTCCGTTTACAGTAAGCCAGAAACAGACAAAACTCTGCTACCGTGTTAGAAGTCAGGAGAGTGATCACCTGTGAACAGGAGGGAGAAGCAGTGACTAGGAGGGGCAAGGGGTGGGCTGCTGGGCTCTATAATGTTCTACTGGCTTGACCAGAGCAGTGCTCATGAACTTGTCCACTTTGATAAGTCATCAGTCTTTGCACTTGTGATTTTCACACCTTGTTTTTGTTTTTGTTTTCTTTTTTGAAGCAGAGTCTTGCTCCATCACCTAGGCTGGAGTGCAGTGGTGCCATCTCAGCTCACTGCAACCTCCGCCTCCTGGGTTCAAGAGATTCTCGTGCCTCAGCCTCCCAAGCAGCTGGGATTACAGACACACACCACCTTGCCTGGCTAATTTTTGTACTTTTTAATAGAGATGAGGTTTCACCATTTGGCCAGGATGGGCTCAAACTCCTGGGCTCAAGTGATCCACCCACCTCAGCCTCCCAAAGGGCTGGTATTACAGGTGTGAGCCACCACACCCAGCCTTTTACAACTTCTTTTCTACATGTTGTCTTTTGTTTAAAAATTATCCATTAAACAGTCAAAACTGTTATCTACACTATATTTAGTAACACAACCAACATAGGTAATTTAGTGGTTAAGAGTGTGGCCTCTGGAGTGAGACTTTCTGGAATCTAACTCAGTTTCTCCTTTTTATTGCTACATAGCATTTTTCATCTGTAAAATGGTAATGATAGTAGTACCTACCTCAGAAGGTTGTTCTAAGGATTAAAAGAGTTACTGTCTATTAAGTGCTTAAACAATGCTAAGCTCATTGAGGGCGGCATTTAAATATTCTTTCTCATATAAAGAGGAATGAAACTTTAATTGTACTCCTAAAGTCTGGAATCATTACTAGACTTCAATCCTGCCTCTGCTACTCACTAGCTATGTTACCTGTGAAGAGTGTCTTGACCTCTTTATTCCTCAGTTTAGTTATCTATAAAATAGGGGGTCTACCTGAATTTGAGATCAGGTAGAGATTATAACACGCATAGGACTTAATAGGCCACAGACTGAACAAAGGGGGCTTTTGTTCCCCTCAAAGTATAGTGGGAAGCCTTTCAAATGATTTTTTTTAAACATTTGTTTTATATTTTAAAAGATTGTTTTTGCTACTGTATAGAAAGGGATGGGAAAAAGTAAATCTGAAGGCAAGTGGACCAGGTAGTAAGGAGTCCAGGTAAGAGGTGAATGTGGATTTGAACACACAGTTGACAATACTTGCTGATAGCTAGATGGGCATCCATAAGAACTCTTAGGTTTCTGGCTTTAACAACTGGATGAACGATGATGACATTTACCTGGTTTGGGGATCATAGTGCCTTTAGGGATCAGGGGCCAGATAGGCTGGGTCTATGTCAAGAACCAACTCTGGAAACCACACGCTTCCTCCCCCACTGATGACTCCAACTTTGTTCTTTCCTTAGTCGTCATACAAGCTTTTCCCTCTGCTGGGAACTCTCCTTCTCCACTTTCAAGTAGCTAATTGATATGGTTTAGCTGTGTCCCCACCCAAATCTCATTTGAACTGTAGTTCCCATAGTCTCCACATGTCATGGGATGGACCTGGTGGGAGGTAATTGAATCATGGGGGCCATTACCTCCATGCTGGTCTCATGATTGTGAGTGAGTTCTTATGAGATCTGATTATTTTATAAGGGTCTTACCCCCTCCCCACACCCATTAACTCTGCACTTCTCCTTGCTGCCACCATGTGAAGGGTAAGTTTTATTCCCCTTCTGCCATGATTGTACGTTCCCTGAGGCCTCCCTAGCCTGCTGAACTGTGAGTCAATTAAACCTCTTTCCTTTATATTTTACCCAGTCTTGGGGGATGTTCTTATTAGCAGTGTAAGAATGGACTCATACATTAATTTAATCCTACCTTTAGATCTCAGCTTAATTGCCACTTTGTCAGGCAAGTTGGCCCCAAGCAACCTATATGAAGTGAGCACTTCCCACTATTTTTCTTATTTTGTAACTCTTTTCCTTATTCATAATCATTTGATCTGCTCACTTGTTTTCTCTGCCTTCATCAGTAGTATCTAAGCCTCATGAGGGCAAGCACTGTGTCCATCCTGTTCTCCACTCCTTCCTTGTCTCCTAGGACCTAATAGCTCTCAACAAATACTAGATGGGTGAAGGATGCATGATTTCCAAACAAGATGATTGTTATTATCTAACAGGAGGGAGGATTAACCCAGTATTTGGCCTACTCTTTTTAATATACTTTGACTTATTAATAGGAAAAGTTCTATTATGCTGTGAGTGAATTTGTTCATTCTTATTTTATGTTAATTTTATAATCTTTTCAAACATTCATTCATTCAAAATACTAAACAAAACAAAGTTCCATGTTCTCTTGAGACTTATATTCTTTTTTACTTTCCTTTTCTTTTCTTTTTTTTTTCATAAATAGGGACTTACTCTGTTGTCTATGCTGGAGTGCAGAGGTGTGATCATAGCTCACTGTAGCATCCAACTCCTGGGCTCAAGCAATACTCTCACCTCAGCCTCCCAAGTAGCTGGGACTGCAGGTAAACAACACCACACCTGGCTAATTTTGGGGGGGATGGTAGAGCTATGGTGTCACCATGTTGCCCAGGCTGGTCTCAAACTCCTGGCCTCAAGTGATCCTCCACTTCTGCCTCCCAAGGCATTGAAATGACAGATGTGAGCCACGGAGCTCAGCCCTGAAACTTCTGTTCTAAGGAAGAGTCAGGCAATGGATATCAGATAAAATAAAGGATTAAAGTATAGAGCCCATTAAAAAGTGGTAAGTGGGCTGGGCATGGTGGCTCATGCCTGTAATCCCAGCATTTTGGGAGGACAAGGCAGGACAATCGCTTGAGGCCAAGAGTTTGAGACCAGCCTAGGCAACATGGTGAGACCATGTCTCTACTAAAAATTTAAAAATTAAATAAACATTTTTAAGTGATAAGTGCTGTGGAAAAAGAAGAAACAGAATAGGTATAGTTCACTGCTACATTGGTAGCCCCCAAGGATCCTTACCCAATGGTGTTCATGCCTTCCTGTAGTTTGTCCCTTCCATGTCACCTCAAGCCTTTGTGTTACAACTTGCTTTATCCAATGCAAATTATCAAGCATGATGCAAATAGAGTTTGATAAGTTCTTGGACACTGGGGCTTGACTGCTTGGAAAGCTCCTCTTTGGAAGCTATCTACCATGCTGCAAAGACTTCCTCCTTGGAAGCCTACCATGTGCTGGTGTAGACTTGAATCATGAGATAGCACATGGAAAGGGACCCTGGAGGAAGACAGCACATATTGGATACTGCAGGCCCAGCTGAGATCCCAGATGAATGCAGTTACAATCAGACCACAAAGCTGGGCCAGGCCTTTTCCCTGTTCTTTCATCTTTTTGAAATATTACTTAGTCTTTAAAAGGAATGAAGTGTTGTTATGTGCTACAACACAGATGAACCATGAACACACTATGCTAAGTAAAATAAGCTACTCACAAAAGAACACATTCTGTATGATTCCAGCTATATGAGATATCTATAGTAGTCAAAATCATAGACATAGAAAGGAGAATGTTGGTTACCAGTGTCTGGGAGAAGAAGGCAAAGGGGAGTTATTGCTTAACAAGGAGAGTTCTAATACTAAAATGAAAATGTTCTGGAGATCTGTTTAACAACAGTGTAAATATACTTTACTTATGACTACTGAAATATACACCTAAAAATGATTAAGACAGTACATTTTACATTTTATTGTTTGGGGTTTTTTGTTTGTTTGTTTGATGGTTTGTTTTTGAGATGGAGTCTCATTCTGTGGCCTCGGCTCACTGCATGGAAAAAGAAGAAACAGAGTAGTGATCTCAGCTCACTGAAGCCTCCACCTCCCGGGTTCAAGCAACTCTCCTGCCTCAGCCTCCTGAGTAGCTGGTACTACAGGCACATGCCACCACGCCCAGCTAATTTTTATATTTTTAGTAGAGATGGGGTTTCACCATGTTGGCAGGATGGCCTCTATCTCTTGACCTCATGATCTGCCCACCTCAGCCTCCCAAAGTGCTGAGACTACACGTGTGAGCTACCGCTCCTGTCCTACAATATGTGTTTTTTCTACATTATTTATTTTGAGATGGAGTCTCACTCTGAGTGCAGGGGCACGATCACAGCTCACTGCAATCTCCACCTCCCAGTTTCAAATGATTCTCCTGCCTCAGCCTCCCTAGTAGCTGCGATTACAGGTGCCTGGCATCACGCCAAGCTAATTTTTTGTATCTTTAGTAGAATTGGGGTTTTGCCATGTTGGCCAGTCTGGTCTCGAACTCCTAACCTCAGGTGATCCATCTGCCTTGGCCCCCCAAAGTGCTGGGATTACAGGTGTAAGCTACTGCTCACCCAGCCTACTACATTAAAAAAAGAAGAATTGTGTGGCAGTTACCTATTGCTACATAATAAATCATCCCAAAGTCATGTGGCTTAAAATAGCAATAATGTATTATTTCTCACAATGCTGAGATGGCTGGATGGTTCTCCTGAGGTTTTGCCTGGGCCTGCTCATATTCTATACTCGGCTGAAAAGCCGGCTGGGCTAGAAGATCCTAAATGACCTCACACACATATCTGGTGGTTAACATGGCTGCTTGCTAAGCCACCACCTTACTTTTCTCTATGGCCTCTCCCTCTCCAAAATAGAACTGCTTTCCTATAGAATCGTCTCAGAACAGTGTTCCAAGAACGTAAGGATTCAGGATCAAGGACTCTAGAGTCTTAGGCACCAGAACTCACACAATGCCACTTCTCCCACATTTTATTGGCCTAAGGCAAGTCTCAAGGCCCAACCAGAATCAAGGGAAGATGACATGGGCTCCAGCTCTTGATAAGAGAAACTATAACATCTCAAGGCAGGGTTTTATGATTTACTAAAGCCCTCTGCTTCGTTGCAATCAAAAATTATTTTTAAACACTATTAGTTTGCTGAAGGGAAATTAACTCTACATTACCTGGAACAATTCTCAACAATTCCAAGTTTGAGTAAAAGTAGCCGAAAAATTTTTGGACAATCAGTGAAAAATTATGAAATCCTGCTAGGTTTGGGGATGAAACTTATTGTGAACATCACAGGAACTTGCAATGATTTCTAGGAAAGTTAGTATAAATCTGAGAAAACCCTCTCATTTTAATAATGAAGATACTCATCCCTTGATTACCAAAAAATCCTTTGAAGAGTTCTCTGATAAAATTCACCATTACCATTAAAGCTATTTATAATTATCTGTCTTTGCAAAACGATTTTTTCTAGGAACGTCATTGGCAGTGTGTGATGAATCTTTCTCATTCTAATAAGTAACTCTTTATTACTTACAAAAAATACACAGAGACTCTAGATAATGATACCATGTTTATTTTTATGAGTAAGCCTGAATCCTTTCCTTCAGAAAATGAATACAAACAGCTGCCTGCTGTGAAGTTCCTTTCAAAAACATAATGCTATTTGGTTGGGCTTTGCCAGGTTATATTTATTTTGCCTTTGAAAAGGAAGAGCTCTCCATATGTTCATAAAGCTCATACACCTGGCTGTTTTAAAGCCATCCTCTTGAAATAATCCTGCAGAATGTCCCTGATTCCAAATCAGTGCAAACATTGTATCATCTCTGACTATTGATTTCTTAAATACATAATAGAAATAGGAACATATTAAAAACAATTACCAATAATTTATTTGAATTCAAACCTCTTCAAAAACTGACTACCCCATTTTGTTAAACGAATTGAACTTTATCAGTCATTGGATTAACTTGAAATGTATGAAGAATGGAAGAGATTTGGGAAAAGATCTCTAATCTCGTACTTTAATGGGGAAGGGTGTCTGATCTGAATCAGTACTTCTCAAATGTTAGTACGTATAAGAATAACCTGGGAAACTTTTTAAAAATATAGATTCTCGGCCCAACCCCCAGACATTCTAATTCAGTAGGTCTTGGATGGAGCCTGAAAATTTTATTTCTAATCATCTGTAAGGTGATGCTGACGCTGCTCGTCCCTGGACCACATCTTGAATACGACTCACTTAATCTGCATTAGATACGAAAAGAGTTTGCATAAGAGAGTAGAACTTTTATCTTTTACCTTTGTTAAAAGATAATATACAGGCACTACACAACATATCCTTCAATCACAATAACCTGTGAGTCCCCTTTTATTTGCTCTATGAAGTAGCTTAACTCGTTATTGCTGAAAGTAGATTCTGTTGAAATTTGGAATTTTTATTTGTTTGTTCCAAGTACACCTTTCACACAGCTCTAGCAATGATCTCTGGTATTTGGTAAAGAATAATGCAACCTATCGTATCATCATTGTGGTAGACCGTTTAAAAGCCAGAAATTCCTCCCATCTCACATTGCATCCTTTGCAGTGTGACTTTGCTGATTCTCCCATCCATACTTCAAGTTTATTTGTCAATCTTCCTGAGTCTCAGCTGGGTTTGTAACTTGCTTTAATCAATAGAATGATGAGGAAGTGATGCAACGCAAGTCTCAGCCCCTCAGTCTCAAGAGACTTTGCAGCTTCCACATTTGCATTTTGGAAAATGGTCCTAGAATAGCCAAGTGAGAGAGCTGGTCTAGCCTAGTGGAGGATATCAGACCATGAAGGAGAACCGAGGCACCTCAGCCAGCACCAACTGTCCAGATGTGTGAGGGAGGCCATCCTGGAGTTCAAGCCCCGGGGATCTCCAGCTGAAGGCCATTGCATGAATACACCTAAGCAAACCCAGTGAAGAACCTGCCAAGTCAATCCTTAGAAACATGAGAAATAATGTCATTGTTTTTAAGCCGCTACATTTTGGGTGCTTTGTTCAGTAGCAGTAATTAAGTTATACAGTCATGCTGCATGTTTCAATTAATATTGATAAGGAAGGACCCTCTGAGTTCTACAACAGAACATAACTAATAATGTAACAGTATCTCATAGTTAGCAGTGCCAGCAATAATACAGCAAAGCTCACATCATTGAGTAATGGTGCAATGCATTGGCCCATTCTTACTCTTCTCTACTAAGAGAAAGTGGACTAATTGCTAATTTTAAAAAAATTGTATACATATATATAATTTATATCACCATTATACATATATAGATAGATAGATAGATTATTCTCCATCTGAAGGAGTCATCAACTACACAATCAAGAAAATGAACTGTCTGCATTATCAGGTTCTTCTTACACTTGGAAAATATGAGCAAAGCTTGCATAGAAGTATAATACATGATTGGCTCACACCTGTAATCCCAGCACTTTGGGAGGTCAAGGCAGGGGGATCACCTGAGGTCGGGAGTTCGACACCAGTCTGACCAACATGGAGAAACCCCATCTCTACTAAAAATACAAAATTAGCCAGGGATTGGGGGGGCGGGGGGTGGGAGTGGCACATGCCTGTAATCCCAGCTACTCGGGAGGCTGAGGCAGGAGAATCGCTTGAACTAAGGAAGCAAAGGTTGCAGTGAGCCAAGATCACATCATTGCATTCCAACCTGAGCAGCAAGAGTCAATCTCTTTCTCAAAAAAAAAAAAAAGTACAATACATGATTATGTAAGAGAAGAAGATGATTCAACAGAGAAGAGGCTACTAGGAATTGCCCCACCACACAGGCAGTGTATTAGTTGTGGTAAAAACAAAGCAAAGCTTTCCAGAATAAAATCACTGATAACTCAGCATTTATCCTTTCAAGAGAAATGGGTAGGAATTACATTGAAGGAATATCTTCCTCCACAGTCCCTTAATCAGATGATCTGAATAAAAATACTTATAATATTCCCTTGCATTTCTAAAACCTTTTTAAGTTTTAACTTTCATTTTCAAAAGATTTAATTTGATTCTGGAAGATAAGATAGGGTATATTTTATTATCCTCACTGTGGGGGGAAAAAATGCAAAATTAGAAGTCCAGACAAAAATTTGCCCAAAATCTAACCGATAAACTAATAGATATTTCTCATTTAGTGCTAGAATCGCCTCAATTTTAATAGACCATAGTGAGGAGGTTGAGGGACTCTAATTCAGAAGCAAAGTAAGTATTAAGTGTGTTCATTTAGAGTTGTTCCTTTTTTAGAATTCAGTCTCTGGCCACATATCCCCAGTTTCATATTCAATGGGTCTGAGTTGAACCTTTGAATTTTTTTTTTTTTTTTTTGAGCTGAAGTCTGGCTCTGTTGCCCAGGCTGGAGTGTAGTGGAGTGATCCCGGCTCACTGCAACCTCCACCTCCTGGATTCAAGTGAGTCTCCTGCCTCAGTTTCCCTTGCAGCTGGGATTACAGGCATGTGCCACCATGCCTAATTTTTATATTTTTAGTAAAAATGGGGTTTCACCATGTTGGCCAGGCTGATCTCAAACTCCTGACCTCAGGTAACCCACCCATCTCAGCCTCCCAAAGTGCTGGAATCACAGGCATGAGCCACCGCACCCGGCCTGAATCTGCATTTTTAATAAGCATCCCAGGTGATTTTTATGCAAGAGGTCCTTGGATCAGTTTTTGGAAAACTATACAGGGGTTTAAAAACACAACATTTGGAGTGACCTGAGTCCAGCCCCAGTTCCACCCCTTGCTGGCTCCTTGACTTCAGACAAGTTAATCTTCATGAGCCTAAGAATCTTCACCTATAAAATGAGGACCATAATTACTTCATTCGGGCTGCCATAACAAAGTGCCACCAACTAAATTTATTATCTCACAATTCTAGAACTACAAGTCTGAGATCAAGAGGTTGCCAGGATTGGTTCTTGCTAGGGGCTGTGAGGGAGAATCTGTTCCATGCCGCTCTCCGAGCTTTTGGTGGTTTGCTAACAGTGGTTTGCTAAATCTACAAACACTCCTTGGTTTGTAGATTTCTGCCTTCATCTTCACATGGTGTTCTCCCTAGTAGACTACCAGTGTTCAAATTCCTCGTTTTATAAGGACAAGAGTCATATTGGATTAGAGCCCTACCCTACTTTAGTACGACCTCATCCTAACTGATTGCTATTATACCTTAACAATGATATCTTAACTAGTTATATTCCATTGTTTCTTGTATACTAGAAAGATAAATGATCTGCTGTGTTTTCTTTATTTTGTGAAATATGAAATAAATAACAATTATGGAAAATCTTACTAATGCACTCAGGGTCTGAAAGCTTCTGGGAAACAAGGCAATCACTGTGGTGCTTTCTTCTGCTTTATGAAACAACTTATATTTTAAAACCCTGCTTTTAGAAGAATCGCTTGAACCCAGGAGGTGAAGGTTGCAGTGAGCCAAGATTGTGCCATTGCACTCCAGCCTGGGCAACAGAATGAGACTCCGTCTCAAAACAAACAAACAAACAAGCAAAAAAAAAAACTTCCTTTTAATTCTATTACTTAGGCTCCAGAGTACTAAGTCTTTTCTAATCTTTTGCCTTTTGTATAAGGGTTTTTCAATTGCTTCAAGATTTTATTTGCTTATGTATCATTCAACTAATAAAATTGTCGAATCTCTTAGAAATTAAGGTAGTTTGCTGGGCACAGTGGCTCATGCCTATAATCCCAGCACTTTGGGAGGCATAGCTGGGTGGATCACCTGAGGTCAGGAGTTTAAGACCAGCCTGGCCAACATGGCGAGGCCCTATCTCTACTAAAAATACAAAAATTAGCTGGGCATGGTGGCGCATGCTTGTAATCTCAACTACTCAAGGGGCTGAGGCAGGAGAATTGCTTGAACTGGGACCCGGGAGGTAGAGGTTACAGTGAGCCGAGATCATGTCGCTATACTCCAGCCTGGGTGACAGAGCGAGACTGCCTTAAAAGAAAGAAAGAAAGAAAGAAAGAAAGAAAAGAAAATACAAAAATTAGTCAGGCCTGGTGGCTCATGCCTTTAATTCCAGCTACTGGGGAGACTGAGGCACAAGAATTGCTTGAACCCGGGAGGTGGAGGCTGCAGTGAGCCAAGATCATGCCATTACCCTCCAGCCTGGGCAATAGAGTGAGACTCCAGCTAAAAAGAGAAAGAGAGAGAGAGAGAGAGAGAAATTAAATTAAGGTAGCTGAAAGGGTTTATTGTTTAACTTAATAATTAAATTCCCCATGTTGTCCCAAAATGTGGCACTCCTTACAAAGAAAAGCGACACCATTAAAAAGTAAGTAGAATTATGTAAGAGCAATTTTCAGAGTAACTATCTAATCTCATTATCCCCCACCAAATTAGCCATTTCACAGATTATTTGCTGAAAACGTAAACTCTTATCAAAGAGAGGAAGTGAAAGTTAAGGTACTTGCATTACCATTAACCCTCTAGTCACTCTGCGAGTCTGAAAGCTCTCAAAATACGTCATTTCTTGGCTGGCTGACCAACCAAATACGACAAAGACAGGTGTTATGGTTAATTTTATGTGTCAACTTGACTGGCTATGGGGTTCCCAGATCAAACACTGTTTTTGAGTGTATCTGCAAGGGTATTTCCAGATGCGATCAGCATCTGAATCAGTGGACTCAGCAAAGTAGACAGCCCTCCCCAGTGTACATGGCACCATCTGATCTATCGAGAGCCGAAATAGAACAAAAAGCGGTGGAAGGAGAAATCTGCCCCTCTCTGTTGATCTCGGACACCTCATTTCAGCTTATTTGCCCTCAGAATAGGATTTAGATCATTAGTTCTCCTGTTTTCAGTCCTTCTGACTGAGTTATACCACAGGCTTTCCCGGGTCTCCAATTTACAGATGGCAGATTGTGGGTCTTCTCAACCTCCATAATTGCATGAACCAATTTCTCATAATAAATTTCCATATGGGCCAGGCACAGTGGCTCACGCCTGTAATCCCAACATTTTGGGAGGCCAAGGAGAGTGAGTCATTTGAGGTCAGGAGTTCGTGATCAGCCTGGCCAACATGGTAAAACCCCACCTCTACTAAAAATACAAAAATTAGCCAGGCATGGTGGCAGGCGCCCTTAATCCTAGCTACTCAGGAGGCTGAGGCAGGAGAATCGCTTGAACCCAGGGAGGTGGAGGTTGCAATGAGCCCAGATCGCGCCACTGCACTCCAGCCTAGGTGACAGAGTGAGACTTTGTCTCAAAAAAAAAAAAAAAAAAAAAAAAAAAAAAAAAAATCCACATGTATTTTACTGGTGCTGTTTCTCTGAAGAACTTTGACTAATGCAGATAAGTAACTATGTAATGTATGCAAGTTTTCCATCAAGTTGTAGAAATTTCTAGTTAGAGCCATCAGCACATGATCAGAGTCTGGCCTTTTGCAAAACTCAAAGAAATATTCTCCAAACTCCTTCAAAATTACATTGGGCTCAATATATGGTAAGATTAAAAAAAAAACTGTGTATGCTTTACACTTTAATAATTTCTATATATTCCTTTAGTTGAATCATCTGTGAAAGGTAACATATTACCTTGCCTTTATAAAATCCTTTATAATGCTTATAATTCATTTGAGGGATTGAATTTGATCCTGTGAAGTAAGGTAAGGCACATTTTATTGTCCCCACTTTTAAAGGCATACTCTAAAGCTCATTAGATTTTGCAATCTTGTTTTACTATTGTTTTGGACTGGCCAACATCCAGCCACCCTCTAGAGATCCATGCCTTGTCTTCTTGCAAGGAACTACCCCTTTTCAACTCTTGGTCACATGATTAGATGAGACGACTTCATACCCACAAACCTCCTGGCTCTAAAGGGGAGCATGTAATTCAAATTAGCCAATAAGTGTATTCCATTCCTGGCCACAATGACTGATTCAGTGTGGGTCACATGACCCATGATGTTTCAAAAAGAATTGACTCTGGTTCTTTTATTATAACTGTTGGGAAAGATGAGCTTTTCCAGAAGGTAGTAACCTTGCATGATTCCTTCTTTGTCACCACAAGGAGGAACTTGCCCAAGAATGAAGCCAACATGAAGAGAAACAGAATCGTGAACTGAGAGGGACATATTATTGGTGATGTTGGGCTCCTAGAAAAAGCTATGCCTGCAAGACTACTACTTGACTTTCCAGATAAGTGGGTAATATATATTTCTGTTTTCTTCAGAAAGCAGTTATATATATGAGATGTGGGAAGAAGCATTCATTGCACAAGGCTTCTTGCAGTGCAAGATGGAGCTCAGATGGGTAAAGGAAAGCCGTGGATACATAGAGACATAGAAGTTCAAGGAGTCCAAGAATTCTAAAATTGAAACCAGGACTGCGAGCAGTGGCTCATGCCTGTAACGTCAGCACTCTGAGAGGCCAAGGTGGTAGGATTACTTGAGCCCAGGAGTTCAAGACCAGCCTGGGCAACATAGTGAGACACAACTCTATAAAAATACTTTTAAATAATTTTTTTATTTAGCCAAGAGTGGTGGCATGCTTCTGTTTTCCCAACTACTCAGGAGGCTGAGGTAGGAGGATCACTTGAGCCCAGGAGATGGAGGCAGCAGACAGCCATAATCATGATGCCACTGCACTCCAACCTGGGTGACAGAGAAACACCCTGCCTCAAAAACAAATAAATACATTAAATTGAAGCAAACCTCCTAACCATTATGAAGATGAGGACATAATATGTCATATATAACAGTGTGGTGCCTTGATTTATAACTTTTAAATATTTGCATATATGGCATGAGGGCCTCATTTGGACTCCTGCCCCAGACCTCACAGTATTCAGAGCTGGCCTACAGAGGAAGCAACAATTTAGGGTCCAAAGAAAGGAAAAGAGTACCCTGTTCTGGAAACAGCTCCCTCTGTTATGATTTGGGTGTGTACCCATTCAAATCTCAACTTGAATTGTATCTCCCAGAATCCCACATGTTGTGGGAGGGCCCTGTGGGAGGTAATTGAATCATGGGGGCGCATCTTTTCAGTGCTAGTCTCATGATGAGTTTCTCAGGGGTTTCTGCTTTTCCTTCTTCCTCATTTTCTCTTGTCACCACCATGTAAGAAGTGCCTTTCACCTCCCACCATGATTCTGAGGCCTCCCTAGCCATGTGGAACTGTAAGTCCAATTAAACCTCTTTTTCTTCCCAGTCTCAGGTATGTCTTTATCAGTAGCATGAAAATGGAAAATAAACTAATAAAGTAAATTGGTGGCAGGAGTGGAGTGTTGCTGAAAAGATAAGCAAAAAATGTGAAAGCATCTTTGGAACTGGGTAATAGGCAGAGGTTGGAACAGTTTGGAGGGCTCCAAAGACAGGAAAATGTGGGAAAGTTTGGAACTTCCCAGAGATTCCTTGAATGACTTTGACAAAAATGCTGATAGTGATATGAACAATAAGGTCTAGCCTGAGGTGGTCTCAGATGGAGATGAGGAACTTGTTGGAACTGAAACAAAATTGACTCTTGTTATGTTTTAGCAAAGAGACTGGCAGCATTTTTCCCCTGTCCTAGAGATATGTGGAACTTTGAACTTCAGAGAGTTGTTTTAGGTATCTGGCAGAAGAAATTTCTAAGCAGAAAAGCATTCAAGAGGTGAGTTGAGTACTATTAAAAGCATTCCATTTTAAAAGGGAAACAGAGCATAAAAGTTTGGAAAATTTGCAGCCTGATGATGCAGTTAAAAGAAAAATCCATTTTTTGGGAAGTTCAAACCAGCTGCAGAAATTTTCGTAAGTAGCAAGGAGTCTAATGTTAATCCCCAAAACCATGGGGAAAATGTCTCCAGGGCATGTCAGAGACGTTCATGGCAGCCCCTCCTGTCACAGGCCCAGAAGCCCAGGAGGAAAAAGTGGTTTCATGGGCCAGGCTTAGGGTCCCTGTGCTATGTTCAGCCTAGGGACTTGGTACCCTGTGTCCCAGCCGCTCCAGCAATGGCTGAAAGGGGCCAATGTACAGCTCGGGCTGTGGCTTCAGAGGGTGGAAGCCCCAAGCCTTGGCAGCTTCCATGTGGTGTTAAGTCTGCGGGTACACAGAAGTCAAGAATTGAAGTTTGGGAACCTCTACCTAGATTTCAGAAAATATATGGGAATGCCTGGATGCCCAGGCAAAAGTTTGCTGCAGGGGCAGGGCCATCAAGGAGAACCTCTGCTAGGGCAGGGCAGAAGGGATATGTGGGGTTGGAGCCCCCATACGGAGTCCCTGCTGGGACACTGCCTAGTAGAGCTGTGAGGAGGGGGCCCTCATCCTCCAGACCCTAGAATGGTAGATCTACCAACAGCTTGCACTGTGTACCCGGAAAAGCCACAGGCACTCAATGCCAGCCTATGAAAAAAAAAATTTTTTTTGTAGAGACAGGGTCTTGATTTCTTGCCCAGGCTGGTCTTCAACTCCTAGCTTCAAATAATCTCCTCACCTCAGTCTCTCAAAGTGCTGAGATTACAGTTATAAGCCACCACGTCCACCCATCATTTATCTTTATTGTGGAATAATATTTCATTGTATGGTATTTATATAGCTGCAAGTTTTTGTGGCTACAATTTGTGCTGGGTAGATTTTGTGCCTGTTGTAAAAAAGGATAGTTTTGGTAGGTGGGAGGGAGGATCCAGGAAGGAGGCTGTACCCTGCAAAGCCACAGGGATGGAGCTGCCCAAGACCATGGGAACCCACATTTTGCATCAGTGTGACCTGGATGTGAGACCTGGAGTCAAAGAAGATCATTTTGGAGCTTTAAAATTGGACTGCCCCACTGGATTTTGTACTTGCATGGGCCCTGTAACCACTTTGTTTTGACCACTTGCTCCCATTTGAAATGGCTATATTTACCCAATGCCTGTACCCCCATTGTATCTAAGAAGTAACTGGCTTGCCTTTGATTTTACAGGCTCATGGGTGGAAGGAAATTGCCTTTTCTCAGACTGTGGACTTTTGAATTAATGCTGAAATGAGTTAAGACTCTGGGGGACTGTTGGGAAGACATGATTGGTTTTGAAATGTAAGGACATTAAATTTGGAGGGGCCAGGGGCAGAATGATATGGTTTGACTGTGTCCCCACCCAAATCTCAACTTGAATTGTATCTCCCAGAATTATCACCTGTTGTGGGAGGAACCCAGGGGGAGGTAACTGAATCATGGGGCCTGGTCTTTCCCGTGCTTTTATAGTAAATAAGTCTCATGAGATCCGAAGCATTTACCAGGGGTTTCTGCTTTTGTTTCTTCCTTGGTCTCCCAAAGTGCTGGGATTACAGGTGTGAGCCACTGTGCCCAGCTGGGTCTCTTCTTATAAGGGCCCTAATCCCATCATGGAGGTCCCAACCTCCTGACCTCATCTAAACCTATTATCTTCCAAAGGCCCGCCTTCAAATACCATTACATTGGGGGTTAGGGCTTCAATATGTAAACTGGGGGAGGGAGTATACAATTCAGTCCATAGCAACAACTAAGGGCACAGGGCTTCTTTATGAGGAGAGGAAAATGTTTTAAAACTTATTATGGTAATAGTTGCACAACTCTATGAATACACAAAACCCATCGAACTGCACACTTTACATGGAAGAGGAGTTGTATGGTTATATGAATTATATCTCCATTAAGATATTAAGGCCTTCAAGCTGAGAATGGATTTTTACATTGTTTGTTTTTGTTGAGGTGAAATTCACATAACTTGAAACTCTCATAATGCATTTTAAAGCGAAGAATGCCATGTTAAAATGGAACAATTCCATTTAGTACATTAACGATGTTAGGTAACCTTCACATCTGTCTAGTTGCAAGACAGTCACACACACACACACACACACACACACACACACACACACACACACACACACACACGGGCCTTTGCTGTAATAAGAGACCCAAATTAGAAAAATGTTCAAATGCAATAAACTCTCATGCAGCTCCATGAATTGGCCGCTGCTTATGTCTGCACCCTGAGGAAATAAAAACAAGGAAAGCACTAAGCTCCTTGAGGGTGGCGAAATGTCTGCCTTGCCCACTACTGTAACTAGGGCACCAGGCATATGTTCCCCTGTATAATACTCTGTGGAATTAATTAATAAATGTGACTAACATAAAATTCATGCTCCAGAGAGCTTATCATTATATACTCTTTACTTCTGGCAAAAGAAATTAGCCCTTCCTTTAGCCCAAGAGTCCGCAAATGATGACCCTGTAGCCAAGTTCATCCTCAAGCATGTTTTTTAAGACTTTTGAGCTAAGAATGTTCTTTTTTTTAGAAAAAGAGAGAAAAGGAGAAAGAAAGAAAGAAACAGCAAAAGAAAAAAAAAGAATGAAAGAGAGAAAGAAAGAGAAAGATAAAGAGGGAGAGAGAATGGGATTTTTATTTTATTGCCCAGGCTAGAATGCAGTCTAAAAATGGATATTAAAAACCTCTTTTATGACAATAATTGTGCTTAACAATAGAGACAGGAAGGAATAGGGGATGAAAATAACAAATAAGCAGACAACCAATATTTTATTTAAACCTGTGAAATGCTATGCAATTGCTGAGGAGTGATTTACTTCCAATTATGTGGTCACTTTTAAAATAGGTATAATG
>CAUYQU010077052.1:0-27484 GCA_963574635.1 Cheracebus regulus
CTTGAGTTGAATCCTGAGTGGGGGAAGGGTGGGTCAGGCTGAGCCCACTCATTGTCTGTGCTGCATCTGCTCCCTGCAAACTGTTGTCTAGACCATGCCTGTGCGTAGGTGCGTAGGCAGGCAGCGTCTACACAGATGTGACGCACCTCCATGGTGCTCTCCAGGGACCTGGGAAAGAAAGAGGAGGCTTACTGCTCCCAGAAAGACAGGAAACAGGGTCAGAAGGGTGGTGATACCAACTTAATACTGGAGGCAATGGGCAGTGCAGGACAGGCACAAGGCTACCGACCCTGGCAGTGACTGTCACCAGCTGGAGGGAGGGCATCCGTTCACTCATGGAATATCTGCTGGGCCGGGCAGTGGGTAGCAATGGTTTTACATATATGTTTATAAATGATAAATGTGTTTTTCCTTCTGAAATTTTTAGTTGTGATGGAATTTTTCTCTTGGAGGGGGGCAGACTTAGCATATAAACACAAATAAATGCATAATTACAAAATCTGGAAAGTACCATGGAGGAAAATTATAGCCTACTGTGAGTGAGACTAACTGGGACCCATTGGCTATGAGGCTATCAAGGAAGACTCCTCTGAGGAAGTGATACTTGTATTAAGAAGGATATTTAGTAGTTAGCCAAGCAAAGAACAGGAACACAGTGCCAGACACATTACTGCCCAGCTTGTTTTTTTTTTTGTTTTTTTTTTTTGAGATGGAGTCTCGATCTTATTGCCCAGGCTGGAGTACAATGGCACGATCTTGGCTCACCACAACCTCCACCTCCTGAGTAGCTGGGACTACAGGCATGTGTCACCACGCATGACTAGTCTTGTATTTTTAGTAGAGATGGGGTTTCTCTATGTGGTCAGGCTGGTCTCGAACTCTCAGCCTCAGGTGATCCGCCCACCTGGGCCTCCCAAAGTGCTGGGATTACAGGCGTAAGCCACCTCGCCTGGCTACTGCCCAGCTTTTAAAGATATTTCTAGAAGCAGTTTTACCCTCCTCTGCTTTTATGTGAATGACATTGAATATGCTTCCAGCATGAGCCTTTTTGGCAGAAGGCCCAGCCAAGCCTTAACTGTGGCTTCTGCTCCATCTGGGGACTGTTGGGGCTCAATGAGTTACACAATCCTAGTTATTCTCAAAATTAAGTCATGGCTGTGTTCCCCAGTGGCACAGCTCTGAAAACAAATTGGGATGATGGGAGGCAAGCCTGCTAGATTAGACGTGTGGTGCATTGGATCATCCCTCCTACTTTCCGGTTCACCACATATGGTCAGTTTCCTAGGGTTTAGAATAAAGGCCAAAGCAGTAGCATGTGAGGATTTCACCTTACTGGTGAAGACACACCTGTTCTCAGAGTAGGAGACAGCTTCCAGGAATATCAGCAAAAACAAACCAAAGGAAAAGACAAATATTTAACTACATAAAAAGTCAACCTGAGACTAGCGAACAATACAGTCAGGATGGCTAAAGGTGACCCCAGGAAACCAAAGGGCAAGATGTCTGCTTATGCCTTCTTTGTGCAGACGTGCAGAGAAGAACATAAGAAGAAATGCCCAGAGGTCCCTGTCAGTTTTGCAGAATTTTCCAAGAAATGCTCTGAGAGGTGGAAGACAATGTCCGGGAAAGAGAAATCTAAATTTGATGAAATGGCAAAGGCCGATAAAATACGCTATGATCGGGAAATGGAGGATTATGGACCAGCTAAGGGAGGCAAGAAGAAGGATCCTAATGCCCCCAAAAGACCACCATCTGGATTATTCCTGTTCTGTTCAGATCAAATCCACAAACCCTGGCATCTCTATTGGAGATGTGGCAAAAAAGCTGGGTGAGCGGAGGAATGAGCTAAATGACAATGAAAAGCAGCCTTACATCACTAAGGCGACAAAGCTGAAGGAGAAGTGCAAGGAGGATGTCGCTGACTGTAAGTTGAAAGGAAAGTTTGATGATGGCACAAAGCATCCTGCTAAAGTTGCCCTGAAAAAGGTGGAAGAAGAAGATGAAGATGAGGAAGAAGGAGGAGGAGGAGGAGGGGGATGAATAAAGAAACTTTATCTGTTAAAAAGAAAGTCAACTTAATTTTAATTTCAAAAAAATTTTTAATGTTATGTTAATTTTATTGAAAATGGTCTCAAAACATGGCCTAGGCTAGTCTTGAACTCCTGGGCTCAAGCAGTCCTCCCGCCTCAGTCTCCCAAAGTGCTGGGATTACAGGAATGAGTCACCATGCCCAACCCTTAACCTTTTTTTTTTTTAAATTAAAAAAAGTTAAAGGTGAAAAAGCTATATGTCAGTTATATCCTTATATGGAGAGAACTTCTAAAAATTAATGACACTAATACACATACAGCAGTAAAAAATAGAAAAAGAATATAAAGGAAATTCATAAAAGAAATAATAGACACAGCCAATAAGCATATGAAACAAATTCAACCTCAGAAATATTGAAAGAATTATGGATTTTAAAATGCTATGCTTTTTGTTGCCCACCAAATTGACCATTTATAAGAGTAAGGAAATAACTCAGTCCTGGTGCAAGTTCTGGAACTCACTCCCCCACGCTGCTGATGGGACTGTAAATTGGCACAGCCATCCTGGGAGCAGCCTGGCAGCATATGTCAAATACCCTTAAAAACATGCCCCCCTTGTATTAGTCTAATGGGGATTAAAAAAAAAAACATGCACCTCACTTGACTATGCAGTTCTGCATCTTGGAATTTATCCAGAGGGAGACAGATAAGTATGACAAGATGTATGCTTGTATGTGCATGACACTTTTTTTTTTTTTAGTGTAAAGAACCTAGGTGTCCATAAGTAGGGAATGGTCAGAGAAATCACTGTGTATTTGTTCCAAGGAGGCTGTGTAGCTCTCTATTGCGATGCAGGGATGTTAATGGGTTTTTGTTTTGTTTTTTACAGTCTGTTGAGATGCATTTCACATACTATAAAATTTACCCGTGGCTGGGTGGGGTGGCTCACGCCTGAAATCCCAGCACTTTGAGAGGCTGAGGCGGGTGGATCATGAGGTCAGGAGTTCAAGACCAGCCTGACCAACATGGTGAAACCCCGTCTCTACTGAAAATACGTGGTGGCGCATGCCTGTAATCCCAGCTAGTCAGGAAGCTGAGGCAGAAGAATAGCTTGAATCCAGGAGGAGGAGGTTGCAGTGACCCAAGATTGTGCCACTGCACTCCAGCCACTGTGCTCCAGCCTGGGCAACAGAGTGAGACTCCTTCTCAAAAAAATTTTTTTTTTTTACTCTGAATGTTTTTTGTTTGATTGTTTGTTTTGAGATGGAGTTTTGCTGTGTCCCCAGGCTGGAGTGCAGTGGTGCCATCTCAGCTCACTGCAACCTCCGGCTCCCTGATTCAAGCAATTCTCTTGCCTCAGCCTCCCAAGACAGGCACCCACCACCTTTTTTTATTTTTTTGAGACAGAGTCTCACTCTGTCACCTAGGATGGAGTGCAGTCGCGTGCTCTCAGCTTGCTGCAACCTCTGCCTTCTGGGTTCAAGCAATTCTCATGCCTCAGACACAAAGTAGCTGTAATTAGAGGTGTGCATCATCATGACCAGCTAATTTTTGTATTTTTAATAGAGACAGGGTTTCACCATGTTGTTCAGGCTGTTCTGAAACTCAGACTCCAGATGTTCCACCAACCTCGGCCTTCCAAAGTGCTGGAAGCATGGATTACAAGCATGGAGCCACTGCTCCTGGCCTCCCTTAATGTATTTTAGGTGTATTTGGAACAGTGAAGATGACAGCACATGCATGAATCTTCGTCATCAGGGAGTCCTGGCTGAAATGTATTTGTAAAATAGCATCACAGTGTGGTCCAGATGTTTGTATTAATAAAAACCTTATGTAAGCATACACACAGGAAAAACATGCTTGAATGTTAACAGCAGTCGTATCTGGGAGGTGAGATCATGGGTACCTTATTTTCTTATTTTTGCCTCTGTGTATTTTCTAATGTTCCTGCAGAGAATGTCAGTTACTTTTATATGAAGAAAAAGACAGGAACAGGCTGGAGTTCTGTATTTTTGAATCCATTATGTAGGGGTAAAGGCTACACTCCTAAGGTGGGTGTCAGGCCTCTGTCTCTGGGCCACCTCTCACCATTCCCTGCCTCATGTTGGATGCTCCAGCAACGCAAACTACCTGAAGTTGGTTGCTTGCGTACCGTTTCTTACCTGGGCATGTTTGTGTACTGAGGCCCTTCTACCGTGAACGTCCTTGCCCTTGGCCTGGCCCACTCCTGTATCCTTAGGGAATTTTTCCCGGAGCCCCTCGAACACACTAGGCATCCCTGTGACCCCTGACCTTCCCCACGTGGAACTCGTCTATATACACCTGTTGCCTTGTCTTCCCCAGACTCGCTTTCCCAAAGTGTTTGACTTTGGAGAGTTAGAAGAAGCAACTCCTTTTTTGTGTTTTTATCTTTTTTTTTTTTTTAATCTGTGTCCTGAGGTGTCTTTTAGCATTTGGTTCCAAATGTCCGCCTTTCATTTTTATGCAGGAGGATCTCAGGATCATCAGGCAAATCAGAGTGCTCAGTGATCTCCAGTAGTGTTCTTTAACTTACACAGTGAATTTTCTTTTTCTGAAAAGTAATTCAGGAAAAATTTGCATTTATGAAGGAAGAAACAGTAAACCCCACCATTGACAACTTTGGGGGGTTCTTTCATCTGAGAGGAGCAGAGTCAAGGAAAGATGGGGAGAGGGGTTCTCAGGGCAGTAGTCATCAAACTCCATGGGCATAAGAAGCCCCCAGGCTTCATGTATAACAAACATCCCATTCCTGGGGCCCACTGTCCAGATAGGGGCCAGGGATGGGCAGCTCGGGTCATCAGGCCTTAGGTATTTGGAGGGCACCTCTCACTTTGGGAAGTTGCTCAGGGCTGAAGGGGGGTTCAGCTGGATGGGGCTGGCCCTCCTCTCTGCCTCTGTGGTGGTCTCTTGGGGCTCTGTTTGGCTTTAGCATCTGCACAAAGCCCAGTTTTCTCCTCTCTGAATTGTAACTGGCGTCTTCGTGGTGGTGTGTTGGCTCCCTGCCTCCGTACCCTGTATATGCTGCCTTAAAGGATGTCCGCCTTTAGCATCTAATTAATCCCAAGTAAAGGAGCTGTGGTTCTTTGTCACTTGGAGCCTTGGAGACTCCTCTGGGAGCAGGAGGTGGCAGCGGTGACAAAACAGCGGCATCAGCAGCTGTGTGATGCATCCCAAGTCAAAGACTTGCAGGCTGGGTTAGCATAAAGAAACTCGCCAGCTTACTCAGTGAGAAGGGGTCTTTTCTGTCTTGTCTAGAGCTGAGAATGAAGCGGAGAGCATCAGACAGAGGAGCTGGGGAAACGTCGGCCAGGGCCAAGGCTCTAGGAAGTGGGATTTCTGGAAATAATGCAAAGAGAGCTGGACCATTCATCCTTGGTAAGCCTCTGACTTTTGGGAAAAATGGGTGTGCTGCGAGGCAGGGGCAGGGCACATTGGCTCGCACGATCTGACCCTTACAGACATCAGAGTGAGGTGGCCACCCACTGCAGTGTGTGGTCCTGCCCTGCCCCCGGCCTGGTCCCTAGCTTCACTGCTTGAAACAGAATGTATTTATATCAGTGGAAGACCCAAGCCTTAGGTCACTCTGCACCAGGGGCTGTCAGTGTTGTAGCCGCACCAGCTTTAGATCAGTCTTAGCCAATAGCTAGGCTCCATCTCTTCCCCCCGAGAATCCTATGTGTTCCCCTACAATGTTGCTCTGCCCACAGGAAGCACATCCATTAGAACCCATTAGCCACATTAGAACCCAAGATCTGGCCAGGTGTGGCAGCTCACTTATGTAATCCCAGCACTTTGGGAGGCTGAGGTGAGAGGATCACTTGTGGCCAGGAGTTGAAGACTGGGCAAGCTTAGGCAACATAGTGAGATCCCGTCTCTACAAGAAAAATATAAAAATTAACTGGGCATGGTGGCACATGCCTGTAGTCCTAGCTACTTGGGAGGCTGAGGCAGGAGGATTACTTGAGCCCAGGAGTTTGAGGTTACAGTGAGCCGTGATCACGCCACTGCATTCCAGCCTCGGCAACAGAGCGAGACTCTTTGTCTCTGAAAAATAAAATACAAATTAAAAACCCAAGATCCATCATCCAAGACACTGCTTTCTGCCATTCTTGGATGGCATAATTTCACAAAGCATTTTGTATAGCCCTCCAAATTTCTTTAAATCCTGGCACAGGTGTTGGCAGTTAGCCAGGGGAGCAGCAGAGCATTTCTGCGTGTTGTTAAGGACCAGCAATCCAAATTGCTTATAGTCAGGGTTGCAGCCAGAGATTGGGCGTGAGTTGTACTTTGGGACAGAATTTTGGACTTACAGGCACAGGATAGTTCCAGCTCATCATTCATTACATAGTTAATGGTGCCTACCACGTGCCAGGCCTGTGCTGTTTGCCGTGGATGCAGCAGTGAATAAGGCAGACAAGTTCGTGCCCTCACAGAGCTTAACATTCTAGTTGGAAAAAGAAACAGAGTAAACATCTCACCAGGCATCACCAGCAGTACAGGAGCCTTGAAGGGGGTTCCACAATGACATGAGATGAGAAGGCCCGTAGGTAGGGCAGGCAAGAAAGGCCTCTCTATGAGGAAGCGCCATGTGAGCTGACACCTGAGGAGGAGCAGCAGCTGTGGGAAAAGCTGGGGAAGAGCATTGCAGACAGAAGAAACAGCACGTGCAGAGGCCCAGCAGCAGGAAAGGGCTTACCATGTTGGGAATTAGGAGCCTGGCATTAGGAGCTGGAGTCTGGCAGGGGACAGGGCATGGAACATCCTCAGTTAGAAAGGTGGGCAGGAACTGAATCATGCAAGGCCTTGGAGGCCAGAGAAAGGAGTTTGGGTGCTATGTTAGGAGCAGTGGGTCTGTGAACATTTCACTGGTAAGAAGGAAAAAAGCAGCAGAGCTTCGTTAAGAGTTTTTTGGCCAGGCACAGTGGCTCATGCCTGTAATACCAGCACTTTGGGAGGCTGAGGCAGGCAGATCACCTGAGGTCGGGAGTTCAAGACTTGCCTAGCCAACATGGAGAAACTCCATCTCTACTAAAAATACAAAATTAGCTGGGCATGGTGGTGCATACCTGTAATCCCAGCTACTCAGGAGGCTGAGGTGGGAGAGTTGCTTGAACCTGGGAGGTGGAGGTTATGGTGAGGTGAGATCGTGCCATTGCACTACAGCCTGGGCAACAAGAGCAAAACTCCATCTCAAAAAAAAAAAAGTGTTTTTCACGAAACAGAGGCACTGTGACATTAGATTTCCACTCTGAAAGCTTGTGCAAGGTGCTGTCACGGGACAACGAGCACTGTGCATCTCCAGAAGTACATAAGGTCCCCAAAGCTGGCACTTGAGCAGAGGCCAGATGGCTGTGTCAGCATCACCAGGGAACCTGCTGCTATAGCTGTAGTTTCCTGGATCCTCACCCTAAAGTTGCTCTTCAGAGGACCCAGGATCTCGTGGGTTTTGTTTGTTTTTTTGAGACAGGGTTTTGCTCTGTTGCCCTGGCTGGAGTGCAGTGGCACAGACACAATTCACTGCAGCCTCAACCTCCTGGGCTCAAGTGATCCTCCCACCTTAACCTCCCAAGTAGCTGGGTCTACAGGTATGCTCCTCTATGCCCAGCCAATTTTTTTATTTTTTGTAGAAAAGAAGTCTCACTATGTTGCCTAGGCTGGTCTCAAACTCCTGGGCTCAAGCAATCCTCCCACCTCAGCCTCCCAAAGTGTTGGGATTACAGGTGTGAGCCACCACGCCTGGCTGGATCTCTTGTTTTTAGTAGATGCTCCCTAGAGATTCCAGCGTCTACCCAGGGTTGAAAACCTCTTTGAGAAATGCGTCTGCAAAAGCTGGATGTGTTCCAGGCAGAGCACACATACCTCTCTCTATTTTTGGAGGGGAGACCTTGAGAACGCTCAGCTGACCTTGGGAGGTCAGTCCAGTGCACGTGAGCTATGGTGCCCTCCTGAATAGAAGGTCTAGTGAAAGACCACGTGGTGACTTGGCGCTTCACGTGGTGACAGCCAGGGCTTCTGAAAAGTAGACCAGCAGCTCTCTGTGCCATAGGTCCTCGTCTGGGCAACTCACCGGTGCCAAGCATTGTGCAGTGTTTGGCAAGGAAAGATGGCACGGATGACTTCTATCAGTTGAAGGTAAGTGAGATGTGGGGGTGAGGGTGCCTCAGGACCAGGGCCTGTCATGCCAACCCTCCCTCCCTCCTCCACCTTCACACCTGCATCACTTGTGAACAAGAGTAGCGCCGTTTCTTCCCGAGAAGCAATCAAGTTCACATGGTCTCCCTTGGAACAGCTCCTGATTTAAAGAGATTTGTCTGTGTGTAAATTACATTGCCGTCATATTAAAAAAAATGATTTCACTTGGTGTGTTTGTGGGTGCGTTGTGTGCAAATGTCATGTGGTAGAAAGCCCCCTGCTTCCCCGTTCTGGTCATTCTCCTGTGTAAAGTGAAGTGTTCCGGTTTTGGTTTTATTTTTGTGCTTTCCTAAAGATCCTGACCCTGGAGGAGAGGGGGGACCAAGGCATAGAGAGCCAGGAGGAGCGGCAAGGCAAGATGCTGCTGCACACTGAGTACTCGCTGCTCTCTCTCCTGCACACGCAGGACGGCGTGGTGCACCACCACGGCCTCTTCCAGGTGAGCGGCCTGCCCTTCCCCTGCCCTTTGCGCCCACCTCCGGCTGGCTTCGGGGGCTACCACTTGCTAGGGCCACAGCCATATGAACAGCTTATGTGGCCCTCAGGTGTCCTTGCCGTGCTGGGTATATCAGGACTTCCAGGCTGGCGGGGGGGTTGGGCTGGGCTGGAAGTCAGGCTGGGCCACACTAGCTGTGCTCTTGTGGAGATGGTTACAGCCTAGTAGGAATGCACACAGTTTGTATCTTATAGCAGCCAGGCTTTCTTTGAAGAGCCACTTTTCTGAGAAAAGAGGAAAGCAGGAAGTCACTTAAAGACACCCGGGCTCCCTTTTTTTCTTTTTGAGACAGAGTCTCACTGTCACCCAGGCTGGAGTGCAATGGTGCAATCTTGGCTCACTGCAACCTCTTCCTCCCAGGTTCAAGTGATTCTCCTGCCTCAACCTCTCAAATTACAGGCATGTGCCACCGCGCCTAGCTGATTTTTGTATTTTTAGTAGAGATTGGGTTTCCCCATATTGCCCAGGATGGTCTTGAACTCCTGACCTCAGGTGATCTACCTGCCTCTGCCTCCCAAAATTCTGGGATTACAGGTGTGAGCCACCACACCTGGACCTGAGCCCTTTTTGGCCACGTCATCAGGAGTTGGCCTGGCTGGGGTGGGAGGAAAGGTGACAAGAAGGAACCAGCATTTGAGGCCATCTGTAGATCTCCACAGTTGTTTTTGGACCACCTGTTTTTCTGCCTACTCAGGCATTTCAGTTTGTCCAGCAAATATCCCTGTGCTCCTGTGCTCAGATGTTCCAGGTCCCTTGGGAAGGGTATTGATTAACAGCGTGTACCTGACAAGAACCATTCTTGGGGCAACATTGTAAGTTGTGTCTCCAGAAATGAAGACCTGGGTTTACAATGACCAGGAGGCCTCCTGGACAGGCCTGGGAACAGCCCCATTCCCCAGCTGAGCATCCACCAAGCCCTCGGCTATTTGCTGGCCAAAACCAGGCCTACTATATGAGAGTCAGCACAGTGCCAGAGACTGCAGTCAGGTTTTGATGCTGACAGTTCCTGGATTCAGGTGGTGTTACCTTAGGCACTTCACTTCAGGTCTCTAGGCCTCGGATTCCCTGTCTATAAAATGGGGATAGCGACAACAGTACTTACCTCCAGTGGTGGTTGGGAAGATGAGTGAACACGTGCAAAGCACCGAGCTGCAGCTGGAACCCTGTCATCATCATTGCTGTTCAGGCAATAAAAACTCCTTGTCAGCTTGAGTTCCTGAAATACAACAAATGGAAAGCACTTCCCACCCCCATGTATATACCCCACCAAGGTCTTTTTTCTTAGATTTGCAATTAGAGGAGACTCAGAGTATCATTAGGCAACTACAAAAATTAGAGTATTCCCTTAAACGTGAAATCAAATTAAGGGTGATTGTGGTTTCTTGGTATTTTGTCTCTGATATCTTCAAAAGCTTGGCCTTAGTTCATGTCATTTTGGATGATCAAAAGTGTTTCTAGTGTACCGTCTGTGGCCAGACACTGTGCTAGGGCCTCTGGGAAAAGCAAATATGAGGTATGGTCCTGCTGTTAAGAAGAAATGTGAGGCCAGGTGCAGTGGCTCACGCTTGCAATAGCAGCACTTTGGAAGGTCAAGGTGGGTGGATCACTTGAGGTCAGGAGTTCAAGACAAGTCTGGCCAACATGGTGAAACCCATCTCTACAGAAATACGAAAAAGCTAGCCAGGCAGGGTGGCGCACACCTGTAATCCTAGCTACTCAGGAGGCTAAAGCAGGAGAATCGCTTGAACCCAGGAGGCAGAGGTTGCAATTAGCCAAGGTTGTGCTGTTGCACTCCAGCCTGGACGACAGAGCAAGACTTCATCTCAAAAAAAAAAAAAAAAAGAAAAAGAAGAAATGTGGATATCCAGTCCTCCAGGAGTTCCCCAGAGGGGACAGTCAGTCTGCCTGGCATGCCACCAAGGGCTTCCTCATAATGATCAGATGAAGTCCCCAGATTGCACGTGTTTTTTGTCTTACTCAAAATACCTTTCAGCAAGGAAAATGGGTCTAGAACTTGCTACCATTATGTCCATCTGGCAGCCACAACGTTGGTGACTCACTGAGCCCTGGCAGTCCAGGACCTGGCAGTCCAGGACCTAAGCCCAGGATGTGGACTGCCTTATTTACTTCTCTCGACCTGTGAGGGAGGGAATACTGGCTCCCCTTTACCGATGAGGAACTAGAGACCTGGAGAGGTTAAGCAAACTGTCCCAGGTCCAACAGCTAAGACAAGGTGGGGCTGGGGCCTGAACCCAGCAGTCTGAGGCCAGAGTCACTCTTAGCCACCATTATGTGACTGTTGGGAGTACTGTGACCATGAGGAAAACAGGAGTCCTGGACACAGAACCCTGTGTGGCCTGTGGAGCCTGCCAAGATTGACCTCTTTCTAACTCCCACCGTCTTAGACACTGAAAGGACGTTCTGTTGGTGATTACTGGAATCTGGGTGCCATGGAAGGAGGATGCCCCATTTTCGCTGTTTGAGCGCTGGGCTGAGAGGGCCCTTAGTCTTTAAATGCCCAGACCTGATTTGAATCCTTTGTATTATGTTCAAAGCATTAAGCCTTCACCTGAGATGTTTTAGCTTCAGCCTCTTGCTGGTCCCGGCATTTGGCACACAAGAGGCTGCACAGTGCTGAGCGGCCCCATGGTCCAGGCTGCCCAGGCCTCAGTCCTCTACGGCCTGCACATACAGGCTTATTGCAGGCTCCCTCACTGGTTTGAGTGTCCAACCCCAGAGGAGAGTCCCAAACGCTGGCCTTGGCCCTGCTGGGTTCATAGCCAAGCCCTGTGCTACCCTCTTGCCTCCCAGGACCGCACCTGTGAAATTGTTGAAGACACAGAATCCAGCCGAATGGTTAAAAAGATGAAGAAGCGCATCTGCCTCGTCCTGGACTGCCTCTGTGCTCACGACTTCAGTGACAAGACTGCTGATCTTATCAACCTACAGCACTATGTCATCAAGGAGAAGAGGCTCAGTGAGCGGGAGACTGTGGTCATTTTCTACGATGTGGTCCGTGTGGTGGAAGCACTGCACCAGGTGAGGCCACGCTCTGCTGCCATGCCTTCTGGCCACAGAAAGCTACCTTTCTTGCTGCTGCTGAGCAGAAGGCAGCTCTGTCCTGTCCATCCGGGTGTGCCTTGTAGCTGGGGGTGTCCAGAAGAAGAGTGGCTGAATGTCAGGTGCACAGGGTGAGGCACAGTGCCACCCTGGAGGCCACTTCCTGGTGAGGGCTGACCCGCAGCCCAGCAGAACCTGTGTGTAATTCCCCATCAGTTAAGAGGCCTGGTGTCCCCCATGTAGTGATGACAGTGAGATACCCACCCAAGCAACTACAGCATGTCTGAGCTTCTTGTAGGATTGCAGGTGTCAGGCACCCTGAGACAAAGGGTAGGAGAACCTGAGCCTCTTTCCCAGTGCACTGCTTCCGTGGGCCTATCCTGTGGTACTTAGTCACAGAGCCATGACAGCTCCTCTCTGAGCCCCAGATCCATCTTGTCCGTGGGATGTCTGATGGAAGGAAAGAAGCAAGTGGCTTTCCCCACCAGCTGCGGCCCTGAGGGGAGAAAGAGCTGGAGAAGCTGCCGCAGATGGCGAGACACTGACTAGGTGCACATTCGTTCCCCCTCCAGACGCATAGGTGATGAGGACTTGGAACTGTCCCAATCTGCCTGTGGTTGGAACCTAGAGAGACACACCTCACAGAATTTGTCCTGCCTTCTTGAACACCTGGAGAGCCCCCTCTTACAGGCTGGGCCCTGACCCCACCTCTCACAGTGACAGTATAAACCATATGCCCATTGTTTTGCAGAAAAACATCGTGCACAGAGACCTGAAGCTGGGGAACATGGTGCTCAACAAGAGGTAAGATCCCCATTTCTTCCTCCCTGCTGTTACCCTGGGGCTGGGGCACGCTACACACTACAGCTAGCCAGTGCCCTGCAGTGTCTCCATGGGGATTCTGACTCAAAACAACCTGCTTCCTCCAGGAATCCTAGGGCTTGGGGGATGGGATGAATGTAGGAATTTGGGGCTTGCTGAGACTGGGAGTTTTGAGCCATGAAAGGGAGCTCTGGGAAGAACTTTAGATCTCCTCCCTGGTCCATTTATTTGTCATGCCTGGCTCTTAGCGGGCACTCAGTAAATGACTATAAAAACAGACCAAATGGCCAGGCACAGTGGCTCCCACCTGGAATCCCTGCACTTTGGGAGGCTGAGGCAGGAGGATCACTTGAGCCCAGGAGTTTGAGACAGCCTGGGCAACATAGTAAAGACCCCATCTCTACAAAAATAATTTTTTTTTTTTTTTTTTTTTTAAGACAGAGTTTCACCAGGTTGGTCAGGCTGGTCATGAACTCCCGACCTCGGGTGATCCGCCTACCTTGGCCTCCAAAGTGCTTGGATTACAGGCGTGAGCCACCACACCCGGCCAAAAATAATTTTTTTCAAATGGACAAATGGGGTGAAGGAATGAGCAAAACGAGGTCTTGCTGTAGGTCAGTTTCCTCAGGAAACTGTGAGGTTTATGTGCAGGAGGTTTACTGTGGAGTGCTCTCAGGGTGACAGGGTGGAATTAGGCAGAGGGAGAAGCTGAACCACAGTGAAGTCCCAGCAGGGCCTCAGTCTGAAAAGCTCAAGAGTGGGGTGGCCCTGCAGATGTCCCTGCATGGCCTTTGTGCCCCAACAGCCGTCACTGAATGTCTGCTCTCCATAGGGAGGGGCCTTCCCTTGGGCAGGGAAGCTTCTTTTAGCTAAGAGGGCTTCCTGGAGAGGGATGCAGCTATGAGTGCTTACCTGTAAAATGCGGCCAGCTCTCTTAGCAGTGGGAGAGCACATGCCTTAGACTTGATGGGGATCTGGCGGCCCACCCCAGCATTATCGGGTAAACCAGCAGCAGAGGGAGACCAAGCGCAGCCCTGGTTTCAGGCTGACATCCCACCTTAACAGAGGGTTCTGGGCCTCTTTGGAGTGATCTGGGACATTGCTACCACTGTCTCACCATGTTGGAGGGACCACCAACCACATAGGAGCCCAGGACCAGCAGGAAATGGGCCCACACTGTGGGCTACCACGATCCTTGAAATGCAGGGCTGAGAAGGGCGCACCTCCCCGTCCCCCGCCCCGCACCTACCCATTCTTCCTGAGCCTCCCTCCCTCACCTCTCACCTCAGTGTTGAGCTGGTTGGAGGGCTCACAGAGGCAGCCTGAATCTCACAGCAGACGTGTTGTGGGTGGTTCATTCCATGATGTGGCCAGCCCAGCCCAGGAGGGGTCCTAGACCCACTGTCCTTTAACGGGGCCAAAACCACAGAGGCCAGAGGAAAAGAAACTGCCTGGAGGTTGGCCTCCAGGGAGGGGGCCATTGCCTTGTGCCCTGTCTCAACCGATGGGGAATTACTGCTGGGGGCTCTACACCCCACAGCTCTAGCCTGAGAAGCCATTGAGAGGATGCTGTGCACCTCAGCAGCTAAGCCTTCCTGTCCTTCTACTAGCACCGCCTGGTGCCTGGGCTGCAGACAGAAACTCTCAGCAGCTGTCACTACCCTTCGGAGCCCACCGTCTGATGGGGTGCTGACCAGAAGATGGTACCATGTGTAGAGGACCAGCGTGCAGAGGGCGAGGGTCATGTGGAGGGGACAGTGGCTGCCACCTGAGTTGATTTGTGAAGAATGAGTTGGGATTTGCCAGGCCGAGAAAGTGAAGTGATGAGAACTTTGCCCTGCTATGCTCTGCGGGGCAGAGGGAGGGAGACAGGAAATTCCAGGGCTGCTTGAACCCTGGACTGGCTGAGTGAGTGAGTTAGGAGGACGGAAGTAGCACTGACGTGGGGGTCAGACCTGGCTCACTTCCCAGGGCCGCCTCTTAATTATCTTGGGGACTGTGAGAGTGTATTTGTTTGGTTAATTTGGTTACTTATTAATTGATCGAATCCATATATTGAGGTGTACCAAGCACTTTTCTGAGCATCCATTTTCTCATCTGTTAAAGTGAAGGTAATCTTGCCTTCCTGGGAAGATTGACCTGAGATGGAAATAAGTGGGTGTGAGGCTACCTAATATCATGGGGTTTGGTGCATCACAAGCACACCCCAGTGCTAATCTAGCCAGGACTGGAGAGCATGTGGCTTAGAGATGAGAACGGGACCCGTGGGCTCACGCCTCTGGAGATGAAGCTTGCTGCATGTTGAGTGGCCGATGAGGACAGCCCTGTGGAGGGTCCAGCTGTCCCCCAGCCATAGCTCTGCCCCGGGGGAGGAGGGGAGGTGGTGGGGAGCCCCGACCAAACCAACCCTGGACTGTGGAGAGCCTGTTGTCATAGAGTTGGGAGACTGGGTCCTGCCCCTTCTCCTGGCCCTCTCTGGGGCCTTGGGCCAGTCCCATCCTGCTGTGGACTGCAGGCTCACTGTTCCCAAAGAGGGGACATATTTTTTGGGCACCTAAATTCATCTGGCTGCAGAGCCCATGTCCCCTCCAGCTGGACTAGAGAGCTCCCAGGCCTTCCACAGCAGCCACTCATGGCTGTAAATGAGCATCCCGGGGTTGCCACGGGAACATGCCATGGGGCTCACGCCTGCTAACCACACCAGCACTCCTGGCTCCTTTGTGTCGCTGGGGGAGTTTGCTTCCAACTCTCACCTCTCCAGGCCCCCTTGGTCCTAGGAGTGTAGTTGCTGGGTCGCACCTCCCCGCATATGCCGGCATGGCTGTAGCAGCTCTGCAGCGAGTGTGTGCGCATGCCCACTGGTGCAGAATGCCGCTGCCTCACTCAGACCCAGCGTACTGCTTGTACTTCCTGAATCTGCTAAATCCCCCTTTTTGTGTCTTGGGGCAGACAGAGGTTCTGGCTGCCTTTCACTTGAGTCATGGGCGCTCCGGAGGGGCAGGGTGGTGTGGTACAGAGAGACTCACTGCTCCCGTGTGTCCTCTGGCACACCCTCTGCTCTGGGGCCCCCTCTCACCTTGTTCAGTTGAGGGTTGACCTGACGGAGCTCCAACCCCTCCCTGCCCATCATGCCAGGCCGTAACTCCACTGGGACAGCAGGCAAACCAACTGGAGGCCTTCTCAGCAGAGCAGAGAGCTCCCAAGGAGCAGATGGGGGAGGTGTTAGCAAGGCAGCAGCAACGGCGAGTTCACTCCGCTTTGGATTGTAAAAGGGCTGAAATTTGAAATGCTGTTCTGGGGTTATGTGAGGTGCTGTGGGCTCTTTCTGCTTCCTCCTTTCTTTTTGGTAGGCCATCAACAAACTAAGTTCCTAGAAAAGGAGAAAAACACTGGCAGCCCAGAGGCCATAGCTAACGTGTGACTCACTCAAGTTGGTCCTACTGACGCACGTCCCTCCCTCCGTCCCGATCTGCCCTTGCCCCCTCCTGTCAGGACCAGACTAGGGGGTCTGGGACTCCAGGGAGCTGTGCACCTCCCGCTTGGGTGGTGGTGGCAGGGCAGGGGAGTGTTGCCAAGCCTCAGGAGGCCTTAGGGCTGCCCGTGCCACATCCTGTGGAGAGACTGCAGTGCACCTCCACCAGCCCTGCAGAGCCTCAGCTGTGCCTGCCCTGGCAGAGGGCGGGAAAGTCCCACCAGTGGTGTTGAGTTGAAATTCAGCCACACTGGCGTGTGTCCTCCAGGGCCTGTGTCACACCATGGCTCTCTCCCCTACTGCCTTCAAGACAGGGTCTTTCTCACCAGGTGTGCCAACCATCGAGGTGAGAGGACAACACCAGCTCCTGTTTGCCAGGCATTGGGCTAAGCCCTCCAGGAGATTGACTTATCTTGCTGAGTCCTAGCCCAGTTCTGGAGTTCGGTGCTGGGATTTCACTGTTGTAAGATGGGGAAATTGAGGTTTACAGAGCAAGGAAGTGGCAGAGCCAGGACTAGGAACCTGACTCCCAAACCCACCATACTCTCGCCTGAGCTGGCCTCCTCCCAGCATCTTGAGCCTCAGAAACCCACAGGATGCCTTTGCAGTTTCCGCGGCCATCTCTGACCTGGGGAGAAAACCCGCAGTTCCTCTGCTCTGTGGGAACCTTCTGGACAAGAGGCCTGAGCGGTCCCATATTCAGGGCAATGGTACCGGAGGATCAGAGCTAGAGCAGTCCTCTCCTTGATGTGCATGTGGCCCTTCACAGTGACCCTTCACCTGTGATCTCAGGCTCTAGCCGCCCTCGGGCCACCAGTCAGATTCCTATGGCAGCTGACAGGGCAGGCCTGTGTGGGCGCTGGAGCTGGCGTTTCCATGGGGAGTGCAGAGGACAGACTGGCCTTTGTTTTGCATCAAGCCCTTTGCCAGCAGAATTCCCCAAGATCACCAGGGGCTCTCAGAGCCTCCTGGACGCAGCTCCTGGGGAAATCCACCGACAGCCACACATGCCCTGTGCCTCGGAGAGATGATTGCAGGGAGAGGCCGCCTGAGGCCCCATGGAACTTTCCCTCCTGCTGTCCTCCCAGCTTTTCCCCCCGAGCTTCTCCCAGCCAGCCAACACAGGAGCACAGCAGTTGGGTAGAGAGGCACCCTTCCTCACTGCCTGCCCCAGTGGGCCAGGAAGCCTTTCCCAGGCCTGGTAGACAGGGCCTGCCCACCCTCCCAGCCCCTGGTGTGGTGTGAGGGTCCTCTCGGGCCACTTGCTTTTGTCCACATGGGAGCGTTCTTGAAAGGATCAGAGCACAAAGCTGCCCCGCCCCACACCTTTCAGAGGGAGAGTCTGTGATGTTCTAGCCAGGGCAGAGTTGCAAGTATGAGGTAAGGGATGAGTCAGCTTTGATGGAACAGAAGGAAAAGTCATTCGGGGCCTAGGGCCCTGCCCAGAGACACAGCTGGGCATAAGGCACCTGTCAGTTGTGTGTGCAGCTCCGGGGCCCCACAGACCTGGGCTCGGATCCTGCTCTCTGCTTACCAACTGTGTGACCTTGGCCAAGTCCTTTCACTTCCCTGTGCCTTTGTTGTATCATCTGAAACAGGACCGTGAGAACATCCCTCTTTGGCCACTGTCAGTTTCTTCCTCTGCATTGGTTGCGGGGCCTAGTGAGACAGTGAGCTGACATACTCAGTGGTGCAGAGGTGGCTCACAGCCAGCCCTTGGGTCACCTTCCAAGGTGGAGTCACTGACCTCTGCTGGACTTCTTTTTCTCATGTGTGAACAAGAAAATTGAAGTAAATCTCAAATCACTTCCAGTCTAGAGTATTACATGAGGCTGTTTTGGGAAATCTGGAAGTTGTTCTAAGCTCTAAGCTGTACCATGAGATTCAGCCAGGGCAGCAGGTCGAGGGATGGCCCGTGCAACCCTCAGATGCCTGGGAGAGAAGCCAGTCCCTGCTGGGACAGCTCTGCTGGTGCCCAGAAAAGGCTAAGACCTGATTCCTCTGCTCCCTGGAGAGGTGTGGGGGGCAGCTGCTTCACCCTCTGACGACACACCCACCTCCTACTGTTGAGGATGGGTGTGGGCCCAGCAAGGTGTGCCCTGCCCGCATGTCCTGTGCCTGTTGCTATAGAGGCTTGTTCACTCTCTGTCTCCCACTCCCAGGACACATCGGATAACCATCACCAACTTCTGCCTCGGGAAGCATCTGGTGAGCGAGGGGGACCTGCTGAAGGACCAGAGGGGGAGCCCTGCCTACATCAGTCCGGACGTGCTCAGCGGTACGTGTGTGTGCCAAACAGTGGGCCTCCGAGCTCCATACAGCCAGGCTCTTGACAGTCCACTCAGCAAATCTGTGGGCAGGCCCTGGGCTAGGTGCTGGGGCTTCCCTGGGGGCCCAGACCAGTCCTGTCCCTCTCCGAACAAAATGTTTGGTCTGTTGGAGGAGGAAGACGTAACGATAACAGGAATGCATGTTTAATTCCTGTGAGATGAGTACTAGGAAGGAATGGAATTGGCTGTGAGAGTGAATGAAGGGCGCTTGGAGGACTTTCCCCAGGAGGTGACAGTTGGGCTGCGATCTTAAGGGGAACTAGGAATTCCCTGAGTGTGTGACTGGGCTGAGGCCAAGGGTCCAAGAGGTGGCACAGCACCACGTTGGAGCAATTGCAAGCTGCTCAGAAAGTCAGCCTGGTTCACGGGGAGGCCAGAGAGGTGTGCAGGGCCAGACCAGACAAGGCCTGCTGTAGGCCTGACTAAGAGACGTCGTTCTTTAACTCGCAAAGTTACTGCCCACTGATCTGATTTCCAAGTTCCAGACATTGTGCTGAGCTTGACTCGCCTTATTTGTTTAAACCACACAGCTACCCTGTGAGGTCAGTATCTTAAGTTTCTTTTTCACAGATGAGGTAATTGAGGCTCAGAGAGATGACATCTCTTGTCCAAAGTCATAGCTAATAAATAATAAACCGGAAAATGGAGGGCAGTCCCAGGGCCACCTCCCACTAAAGCCCGTGCTCCAGCTCTTTCGCCATACACTCTGTTGCTTTCCCTTTCCCCCTTGTCTTTGACCAAAGTGGGGTATCCCTAGCCCCAGTCCCTTAGGGAATCGGGGCCTACAGCTCCCATCCCTCCAACATGGAGAACATGGGATGGTCTCCAGGGTCCCTCATCCCCACCCCACACACAAAGGCGCCCTTTCCATGTACTGGCAGAGCCACCCTCGCCCAGGGCATCACACACGTCCTGGTGAGCAGGCTGCTGTAATACAGCACTTGCAACTCCCTCGGAGGCTCCTCTAGCCACTGCCTCTGCTGCAGAGCCAGGCCTGTCCGCAGGGCTGGCCGTGTGCAGAAGACAGTAACACCACACCTCAGACCTGAGGGTTTTGGTTTAAGTCACCACAGCCTCTGCTAGAGGGATCTGGCGGCCAGGGGTATACCCTAACTCCCTGGGCACCACCCACATGGCCCAGTGCAGCCCAGCACCCTCCACACCTTTGGGGAAAGCATCCCTTTAGGAGATGGAGCTGGGCTCCTCTCTCTGTCCAGCCTATGAGGGGGCTGTGCCTGTCTGCAGGGCTGGGACTGGGGGCTGGCCCTGACTGGGACTCCTTTCTCACAGCACCAGGCTGGAGTGGCCTCCATGTGCAGTCTGAGGCTCTGTGGCCCTCCCTGCTGGTGCCAGCAGCTTCTCCTTCTGGGTTTTCCAGACTCGTGCCAGGCTTGGAAGATAAAGGCAGCTGACTGAATCAGAGAGAGTCCTCAGCTGGGAGACCAGAGACCTGGGTTCTCATTCGGGCCTTGCTGTTGAACCAGCTATGTGGTCATGGCCTCCAGTCTCCTTCTGACTTCAGCCTCCTCCCCTCTGGGTTAGAAGCTGAAGTACCAGCCCTATCATGTGGGTTTCAGGCTCACGTCTGCCCTTTCATTTATCCTCCATGTGCCCAGTATAGGCATGGGCCATGGAACTGTAAAAAGGCAGACCTGGTCTGGCCCTCAAGGAGGTGATAGTCTGGCTAATAGCCATGTGACTTTGGGGGAGTTACACACCTCTCTGGGCCTCTGTTTTCTCATCTATAAAATAGGGATAGCAGTAGAACCTACTTCAGTGAGTCCCTGAGGGATTAAATAATGCCCTTCACCTAATGTCTGGCATGATCATTACTGAAAGGGAAACTTTAAGTACAGTATCCCCTCAGAAGCCAAAGCTCAGGGAAGGTCGGCTGCCCAGGTCGGGCTCCCTGTGAGCTTGTCTGTGGAGGGGCTGTTCATCCCCTAGGTCAGGGCAGAGGCTCAGGCTGAGGGAACCCCACACGAGTCCTGGAAGCAGATCTCTCCCACCTAAGCCAGCAGGACAGCTCAGCTCAGAAGGAAGCATCTTCAGACACAGAAGAAGAGCCAGCGCCTTTTTTTTTTTTTTTTTTTTTTGAGACGGTGTCTCGCAGTGTCGCCCATGCTGGGTGCAGTGGTACATTCTTGGCTTGCCACAACCTCTGCCTCGTGGGTTCAAGCATTTCTCCTGCCTCAGCTTCCTGAGTTGCTGGGATTACAGGCGCATACCACCACCACGCCTGGCTAATTTTTGTATTTTTAGTAGAGACAGGGTTTCACCATGTTGGCCAGGCTGGTCTTGATCTCCTGGCTTCATGATCTGCCCGCCTCAGCCTTCCAAAGTGCTGGGATTGCAGGTGTGAGCCACCGCACCCGGCTACCTTTTTTGGAGCCATACAGAGCTAGAATGGTGGCACAAGTAACAGATTCTGTACTGGCGACCCCACTTGGTGGAGCAAGGTCCAGGGAAAGGGGGCTGTCCTCAAGTCAGCCATGGGGACAACCACACAGTCACCCCAGCTGCTCTTTGGCACCAGCGGCTGGAAAGAGCCAACAGCCTGGGAAGAGCTGAGGAGAAGCTTGTTTTCCACAGAACTACCTGCTGTACCAGCCAGGGCAGATGCTTATTCCCCACAGCCACCCCTGTGGTAGGTGGCAGTGCCATCCTGAAGGTGCCATAGTACCTTCCAAAGACACAGGCTGAGGCCTGTAATGGCACTGCCATGCACACACGCACGCCCTCTCCCATTTAAGCTGCTTGCCCTTCACTGGGCCCTGGGCACCCAGGGAGATGATGCTAGGGTGCCTGGCAGCATCTGTTCCACGCTCACGGAGAACTGAGTTGTGTTCTGGGAACCAGGCTGCCGCAGCCTGCTACTGTGCCAGAGGGTGCATTGCAGGGAGTGGGCAGGCCAAGGTCTTTCAAACGCTCCAGTGATCCTCATATTTTGCATTTGGGGAAGTGGGTCAGCTAATGGCTGGCACATGGGAGGGGCTGTATTGCTGCTGGGTGGGTGGGCAGGTAGCCCTGAAAGCAGGTGAGCAGCAGGGCCTGCATGGCCAGATGTGGGCCCACTGACCTGCCGTGTGGCCCTGGACAGAGCAGATGGCTGGGCCTCAGTATCCTTGAACTGTGGAGCAGTTAGTGAACTAAAAGCGTTTTGTTTTTGTTTTTAATAAAGATGGGATTTCACCATGTTAGCCAGGATGATCTTGATCTCTTGACCTCATGATCCACCCGCCTCGGCCTCCCAAAGTGTTAGGATTACAGGTGTGAGCCAGAATTAAAAGTGTTTCTTCCAGTACTATCCTAAAGCAGGTGCTCAGTTAGACGTCCGCTCCCTTCCACTTTACAGACAAGGAAACTGTTGCACAGAGAGGGTAATTAAGTGGACACTCCTTTATTTAGCAAATACTTGAGCCCGTGCTGGGCACTGGGGCTCAGCAGTGAACACAGCAGGGAGGCATCTGCACCTGAGAACTTCCCTTCTAGCGGGGAGATGGGAGTCACAAGTAGACAAAGGAGGGGACCCTGCAAGTGGTCGTCTGGGCTATGAAGGAGGCAGAGGGGTGTGCGGATGGTGACAGGCAGAGTGCCTGGCTCGACTGAAGCCAGCTAGTTATCTGCTGTGCCACCAACATTCTTGAACCCCCGGTTGTGAGCTCTGTGCTGGGTGCTGGGGCTGCAGACCCAGGCCCAGCTCCCAGGGCCTCGGCATTTGGCCAGGCAGGGCAGGTGCTGTGAGCAGGTGCTGACTGAGCCCTCTCCTCGGGGGTCCTGAGGAACGGGGCCGGGGGAGCACAGGCAGGAGCTCAGAAGACTGCTCTGGGAGGACCGGAAGTTGGGGTTGCAGGTGGAGGGTCCGGGATGGGATTCCAGGCACAGGGCTGGTGGGCCCAGGTGGTGCTACAGCCCGAAGACTGAGTGTGGTGCGTGTCTGCCCGCAGGCCGGCCGTACCGTGGCAAGCCCAGTGACATGTGGGCCCTGGGCGTGGTGCTTTTCACCATGCTGTACGGCCAGTTCCCTTTCTACGACAGCATCCCGCAGGAGCTCTTCCGCAAGATCAAGGCTGCCGAGTACACCATCCCTGAGTGAGTCCTGCCTCCTGGGGGGTAGGGGACAGCCAGCCTGATGGGCTCAAGGCAGGGAAATGGCACAGTGAGCCTGGGCATCCTGGTCACATACCCAGCACCACCCACTGAGACACCCCCTTTCCAACTCCCTGCCTCAGGGATGGACGGGTTTCTGAGAACACTGTGTGTCTCATCCGGAAGCTGCTGGTCCTTGACCCCCAGCAGCGCCTGGCCGCCGCCGACGTCCTGGAGGCCCTCAGTGCCATCATTGCATCGTGGTAAGTGGACAGGTGCTGGACCAGGCACAAAGTTGTGTCCTCAAGGCCTCTGCTACCCAGAAAAGCAGCCTGCAGTCAGCCTGTTTCTCTGCCAGTTAGAGTCAGATTTCCAGATTCTTTGCATGGGCAAGACTGGGAGGGCATACACAGGCAGAGCTGAAGGTTGAGCAACGATGGGCTGCTATGATTGCCAGGCCATGCCAGCGAGGGATGGGCATTGCCTCACTGAGTTTTACCACTCAGTAAGGGAGAAATTGTCCCCCTTTATGGGATAAGAAAACTGAGGCATAGAGAACCAGAGTCTCGTGGCAGGAATGCAACCCAGGTGTGTCTGACTCCACCTAAGTCTGGGACCAGTGGACCTGGTCTCTGGGGCCAGCCTAACCCGTCTGCCTCCCTGCAGGCAGTCCCTGTCATCTCTGAGTGGGCCTTTGCAAGTGGTTCCTGACATCGATGACCAAATGAGCAATGCGGATAGCTCCCAGGAGGTGAGTTGGGGAGGGCAGATGGGCTGTGCATTACCTAGCTCCACGGGATGGGCTTCTGGGGACAGGCAGGGCAAGGGCAGAAGTGGCAGCTCCCTGCAGGCCATGGGCCTTCATTGGTCTTCCCCAGCCTTGGGGTGGGAAAGGGAGACTTCAATCTTCAACCTGAGCTGCCTGGGGCCTGCCTTGGGCTTGCTGTAGCAGATCTGTGGCCAGAAAGCCTGTGGGGCCACCGAGCTGGAGCCAGTGCCCAGGAGGCCCAGGCCGGCCCTCTCAGCTTCCTCCCGCTGCCCGGGTCACATTTCTCTGCCCCTCTGACTCAGAGTTCTCTATCACCCTTCCTGCTTTTCATTTTTCAGATGATTCATTTCTCCCTGTTTCTCTCCTCGCCATCCCTGCACTGGAGAAAGTGTTGGGCCCAGGGTGGGGACAGAGACTTGGGCACCAGGCAGCAGTGGGCAGGTGATCTTAGGGTGCCCCCTGGAGGGCAGGGCTTCGCCTAGCCACAGGGTTGCTGGGTCCTGGATACTGGAATGACCTTCCCTGCCTGGGAGAGCCTCCCAGAGCCGCCTGGCCTCTGAGGAAAGAGAGTTACAGTCTCTACCCACCACCAGCTCCCTGGGCTGTTCAGCTAAAGTCATCATCGCTAGCCCGCAGTGAGTGCCTACCCCGAGGGCACCTTATTCAGTCCTCACTGCGGGCCTGCATGGCCTGTGTTCTTAGATTCCGTGTTACAGAAGAGGAAACTGAGGGGTCAAGAGGTGAGGACTTTCCTGAAGTCACACAGCTTGGAAGTAGTGGAGCTGAGCCTTGACCCTGAGTCTGATCCCGAAGCCCCGCTGTCCTCTGTGATGACTGGCACAGGGACACCACTTCAGCTTCTGTTACCATCTGCCTGGACCACCCCAGGGAGCTCGGCGTGGGGCCCGGTGTATGTGGCTTCCGCAGGTGCTGAGCCCTCAGGCCGGGGCTCGCTCGTAGCTTTTGACATGCATTGGCTGCCTCAGGGCTCAGAGAACCTTTGTGAGGGGCCAGACAGCTAAGGCTTCTGAGGTAGTGACCTCTCCGGTAGCCAGCAAATTGGGAAGCGTGGCTCTGTGTCAGTCCCAGGTCCGAGGGGCAGCCTGCAAGGCAAGTGTAGGTTGGCTGGAGGGTGTCAGGGACCTACCCTTAGCCCTCACTAGATGAGGCCTGAGGGTGGGTGTGGTGCCTGGAAGGGGGAACGCAGGAGCCAGGCTGCCCCTCTCATGCCCGCCCTCCCATCTGCTGCATCTTCATCTGGGTTTCTTTTTGTCTCGCTCCCTCCCTCCTTCCCTCCTGGCTTCAAAGGCGAAGGTGACTGAGGAGTGCTCCCAGTACGAGTTTGAGAACTACATGCGGCAGCAGCTGCTGCTGGCCGAGGAGAAGAGCTCCATCCATGATGCCCGGAGCTGGGTGCCCAAGCGGCAGTTTGGCAGCGTGCCCCCGGTGCGACGGCTAGGCCATGACGCACAGCCCATGACCTCCTTAGACACGGCCATCCTGGCACAGCGCTACCTGAGGAAATAGCGGCTTCAGCCAGGGCCACCAGCACCGCTGCCACCTCTTCCAGCCCCAGCCAAAGGCCTGGCTGTCAGGGCTGGGCCCTGTAGTGCTGGACTCTCCCAGGCTGCAACAGGGACAGGGCAGGGACAGGGACAGCCCAGGTCACACGTGGGGTCAGCAGAGGTACCACGAAGCTACCTGTTGGGATGATTGTTTGATTGTTTGGCTTTTAAATCTGAGAAGCCTAGATAACTAATCTGCTTTTAATCATGATGTTTTAATCTACCTCTGTCTCTTTAACCATGCTGTCTCTGGACTGAGCGAGAGGGAGGAGGAGGGAGCCTGCTCACTCTGCCCCAGGGCATCCCCAGCGGCCACCACCTGACCCGGGGCGCTGCTCCCCACAGTCCAAATAAGCTGAAAGTGCAGCTCGCTGCAGGCCCCAGAGCGAGTGTCCCCTCCTTCCCGCTCTCCCAGGCCCCTGCCACAGCCTCTTTCCGTCCCCCTTCTTCTGATCCAGGCCCCTCAGTCCAAGCTTTGGAAAACCTTCACCTCATCTTAAGCCGAACTCAAATATATTTATTTTTTTACCGTAACCAACGTCTCTCCCATCTCTAGGTGGCTCAGCCCATGGCCACTCCCTGCCCCCAGCCTGGCTGGACAGCAGGGAGTCCACAGCCCACACGTGGGCTCCCTCCTCACCCCCAGGCAGGGAAGGCCTTCCTGCTGGCCTCTGTCCACTTTCAGCCCGCCAATCCCTCTCTGCTGCCGGTGATGGGAGGCCTTTCTAGACCTGGCTCTTTCTCTCCCGTCGCAGTGGCTTCTCTGAGGTGCTGTACACGCGTGTTAACCTTTTCCTTTCTCCATCCTTCCCCGTGGTACCAAGCTTACATGGACTCCCGATGTGAAGGGCCCAGGGGTCAGGCGGCAGGCCTGGCTGTGAGCGGGGCCTGCCTGCATGCTTCCCTGCTCCCCACCCTACTCTTGTGTTCAGAGGTTGATGGGGACATCTCCCTGTGCCCTTGCCTCATAGTAGATGTGGTGTCTCTCCCAGTAGACCCTAGCCAGGGTCCTCCATGGGTGGTGGGGGACTCGAGAGAATCGTAGGGATTGGGGGACCCTGCATGCCTGGCTTGAGAACAGCCTTGCTGCCCTTTTGAGCCGAGATTTTGAAGTGGATGCCCGTCTTGCCAGAAATGCTGTTCTCACCAGAATGCCCTCCCCTCCCCCTTGCCCTCACTGGACTTGGCCCTGCCTGATGCCAAGCAAAGACCCTTCCCCAGAGGCCTACGCCCCATATGCCCTCAGAGAGGCTGAGTGTCCCCTCCAGGCAGTCATGAGCCCTGAGCTCCTCCTGCCTGGCCCTGCTCCCCAGTGGGGAAGTGACTGTGTTTCCCAGAGTGCAAGCTGCTCTCCTCCCCCTAAAAAGCTGACTCACTGTGAGTGACCTTGGGCAAGTTCCCAAACCTTGTGCCTCAGTTTCCCCATCTGGAAAAAATGGGGCCACCTCTTGCCAGCAGTAGCAGGGCTGCCCATGCCCCTTCCTCCCCATGCCCCATCCAGCACTTGGGCACCTCGCCTCTGCCTAGTGGGCCTGTGGGAGCCCACTGGAGCCCAGCACTTACTCCCCCTGAGCGGCGAGCCCTGTGTCAGTCTCAGCTGTCCAGCGCTGAGGGCCAGGGTTTTGTGCCGTGGGGCTGGGGGATGCCCTCTTTTCTATATTTATTTCATAAACGTCTCCTGAGGGAGCGGAAATGCAGTCCGGCCTAGGGCTCCCAGCCCTCGATTGTCCCCCTGTGAGGGCCTGAGGCTGGGCCAGGGCCCGTCGCGGCAGCACCCCTGCCCAGCAGCCCACCCGGCCCCTCCAGGCCTGCTGCCCATGCGTGGTCTCTCTCCTCCTTTTCAAAGCAATAGCCGCCGGGTCTGCAAAGCCCTGTCAGACAGACTAGGCCCTTCCAAGGTCAAGCCGTGTGTCTGATTACATTTCTGGTGAAGCAAATGAGAGGAGGATGGGTCAGCCCTCACTGGGTGTCACACACTGAGAGAAGTCCTATTGTAAAGAAACAAAACGGAAAAAGTCACAAAAAAGTTTGTATAAAGACATATTTTTGTACTACATGGGGACTCTTCCTGCATGTCAGCAATAAAACTTCCTGATCTGGGACCACTGTGGCCTGCATCTCCTGTGTTCTTGCCCTCCCTGCCTGCGTCTCAGCCTCTCCAGCCCCGACCCAGCCCCATTTCCCTCCAGCCCAGCCAGGTGGTGCAGGATTCCCAGCTGGCTTCCTGTAGCTCTGAGTGTGCCTCCTCCCTGCTCCCTGCAGCCAGCAGGTGGCACCTGGCACGTCTGTCTTGGCCAGGGGAGGGGAACCTGAAGTGCCCAGCAGTCTCTTGAGGCCCATGCCCCACCCCTAGCCCATTGCCCAAGTGGGAGCTCCCTGATTGGCTTGGTCCAGCCCCTGACCTTGCAGGCAGGAGGTAGAGGGGCATTCCAGCACCACTGCAGCTGACAAGTATTGATCCTATCTTTGCCAAACTCCAACTGGGACGGGGGAGCCTACCACCCCAGACAGACTGCCCATGTGCCCACATGCCCATCCACACACTGAGAGAAGTCCTACTGTAAAGAAACGAGACAAGAAAAGGTCACAAAGTTTGTATAAATACATATTTTTGGCAGGGAGTGGTGGCTCCACCTGT
>CAUYQU010077053.1:0-29336 GCA_963574635.1 Cheracebus regulus
TCAGCCTCATCCAGAACAAACACCTTGATTTTCTTGGGATCAATGAACTTGAGCTTGGAGCACCAGTCCAGCACGGTCCCAGGGGTGCCAATGACAATCTGCTCACTGATCTTCTGACCTCTTTCCACTGTGGAGACCCAGTTGACTTTCATGGGTATTTCAAAAGCAAAGCCTGCTCTGGAAATCAAAGCCCTGCCCATCCTTCTAGGACTAGGAGAAAAGTTATTTCCAGATTTCAAACACACATGAGTGTTCCCCTCAGCCTTGGTTTCTTCTGCTGTGAAGTGGCCAGATGACACCTATCTCAGTGCACTGTGTTCCGGATCAAATCCCACACAGCAAACCTTCAATGAGCATCAGTTCCCTTCTGCTTCCTCCTATCATTCAACATCATCCAACCCTTTATTTATTTTGAAAGTGTCACTCTGTTGCCCAGACTAGAGTGCAGTGACACAGCCATAGCTCATTGCAACTTTGACCACACAGGCTCATTCGATCCTCCTGACTCAGCCTCCTAAGTAGATGGGACTACAAGCTGGCACTTCCATGCTTGGCTAATGTTTTTTTATTTTTTGTCTCACTATGTTGCCCAGGCTGGTCTCAAACCGTGGGTTCAAGCGATCCTCCCACCCTGACCTCCCAAAGGGCTGAGATTACAGGTGTCAGCTACAGCACCTGGTCTTGCTTACTTTTAAAGAAAGAGAGCTGCTCCTGACCTTCCATCCTCAGTCCTGTTAATCCCTCTTTAGTAAACATGTCCCAGAAGTCTGGATGCCAAATCAAAACTCTACCTTCTGAGTGAAGAACTCTAGATATTAAGAACCCCGAGCTATGCATGAATTTTTTTTTAATCAACCAAAAATCTTATTTTAAGACTGAAAAAGACTGTTAACAAATGAGCAGGTATTCAGGTAGATGTACTAAGAGCAATGCGGTTAGGCTCTAGGGTCAGACTGAATTAGAAAGTTGAATATGGTCATCGCATCTTCAAAATTCAAACACCGGAACCCCTACTCTGCTCACTGTTCAGGTGTCACCTGCTATACTCACATTTATTGCCTCGAACGGCATAGGCAAGCTTCAGCTCTGGGTAAAATTTGCCCATCTGCTCAATCACGTTTCCTGTTTGAAGCGCCAGCTCATATGTTGGGGAGAGGCACAGACACTGACAGAAAAATCATCAAGGATGAGTTTAGGAAAGCCATTTGGTAACAGGCCTGAAAGCACCCAGCCTGCTGATGTTATTAGCACTTGAAGAACACAGGGAAGCAGGTCCTCCCACCCAGGCCCAGCTTTCAGCTGTAGACCGAAGCCTGCAGCAGGTGGCCCTAGCGTGGTGGAGGCCTTTGGAAGCCATGATCTAAGACCGCTGCTTCCGTGCATTCTCCCAGTGTAGGAACTCTCTCTGCTTACGCCACAGCCTAAGGCGCCAGAAGCTTCAGATGGCACTGCGCTCCCCAGAGCAGGCAACCCAGGACACCCAGCCCGGCAAAGCCCTCACCTGGGGGTATCTGTCTGCTGGCTCCACCCGGCTGAGCATGGCCAGGACAAAGGCAGCTGTTTTACCAGTGCCAGACTGAGACTGGGCAATCAGGTTCTGTGGGCTGGATCAAGGAAGAACAGAAATGAAGCTTATATTGGTGAAACTCAGTAACACATCAAAATGTTCTTTCTGAATGGAAGGCAAATCTCCCCCCATGCTTCTCTTACCACCCAGGTTTTCTGCACTGAGCACAAATTACTTTGATAAAATTTTTATATGCTGTTAAAAAGCCGCTTAAATCATAAAGGAAATGATTGTTTTAAATGGGCTTACACCAAGAAATTCTCATTCTAGCCTCTAGTACAGCTAGGGTGCAGTAGTATAGCACCACAAGGGTCGCAGGAAAATCAAGTGTGCAGAGTACAATCTGTGCCCAGGCAAGTGCCCAGTGATATTTTTGGCTGAGCCCTGATGCATCTCCAGAATCTGGCTGCTTCTGTGTGTGCCTTTCCCCAGCTTTATGGAGAAGATGCCAAGTCGGATGGATGTTTTACACTCCACTTTATGGGACCCAGTATCAGGGACCATGTTGGCCAGGCTGGATTCGAACTCCTGACTTCAGGTGATCCACCCACCTTGGTCTCCCAAAGTGCTAGGATTACAGGAGTGAGCCACTGCACCGGGCCTTAAGCTCAGTTTTTAAGATAGCATAGAATAAAGCACAACCATTCTCTATCAGTTTCTATTGTTAACTGGGAAAGGCAGAAATTCTACCTAACTCCATCCGATTCTTCCTGCAATTGCCCAAGCTGTTTACCTGAAGACACACGTGGCCCCAAACGGCCGCTCCTGTTCTCAGGCACAAAAACGCGGTTTGTGGAAGACTAACTTAATCACATTGGGAGAGATGCGCTTGGCTCTGCATACTCACGGTTCGGCAAGCATCATGGGTAACGCATTCTCTTGTATCTTGGATGGTCGGTTGAAGCCCATAGCATAGACTCCCTGGAGCAGCTGTGGTTTCCTAGGAAGCCAGAAAGACAGAGGATGGATGCCTAGAAGTAACAATTGTTTTAGAGGCCTAGAATCTTATCTTTTTCTATATCTAGTAAGGAATGATAATGCTTCCTACCTCTGTCAGACCTATTTTCCTATGCCTTAAAAAACACTGTTGGCTGGGCGCAGTGGCTCACGCCTGTAATCCTAGCACTTTGGGAGGCCAAGGTGGGTGGATCACCTGAGGTCAGGAGTTCAAGACCAGCCTGGCCATCATGGTGAAACCTCATCTTAAAAACAAAAACAAACAAAAACACACTGTTAAAAACCAAACCAAACCAAGCTACTGCCTTTCCCTAACGAATCGTAATCTGTTAACTATTCTACAATTCACAAAATACAGACTGGTTTCTTTTCTCAAAGAAATTAATGCTTTCAGCAGACCCACAAACCTGGCTAGCCTTGGAGGACAAGTGTTCCGTGAACACAGTAAGGGTAGTGATTATTAATTCACAGCATTAAATAAAATATATCTAAAAATAGGCCAGGTGCAGTGACTCATGCCTGTAATCTCAACACTTTGGGAGGTCAAGGCAGGCTGACTGTTTGAGCCCAGGAGTTCGAGACTAGCCTGGCAACACAGTGATACTCTGTCTCTATAAAAATTACAAAAATTAGCTGGACACACCTGTAGTCCCAGCTACTCGAGGCTGAGGTGGAAGGCTCACTTAAGCTCAGAAGGTCAAGGCTGCAGTAATCTGTGATTGAGCCACTGCACTCCAGCCAGGTGACAGAGTGGGGCCATCTCAAAAATAAGTAAATAAATGAAAATAGGCCAGGCGCAGTGGCTCACGCCTGTAATCCCAACACTATGGGAGGCCAAAGGTGGGTAGATCAGGAAGTCAGGAGTTCAAGAGTAGCCTGGCCAAAATAGTGAAACCCCATCTCTACTTAAAATACAAAAAATTAGCCAGGTGTGGTACTGCATGCCTGTAATCCCAGCTATTTGGGAGGCTGAGGCAGGAGAATCGCTTGAACCAGGGAGCAGAGATTACAGTGAGCAGAGATTGAGCCACTACACTCCAACCTGGGCAACAGTACGAGACTCCATCTCAAAAAATAATAATAAATGAAAATAAACAACCGGCCGGGCGCGGTGGCTCACGCCTGTAATCCCAGCACTTTGGGAGGCCAAGGCGGGCGGATCACCTGAGGTCAGGAGTTCGAGACCACCCTGACCAACACGGTGAAACCCAGTCTTTAAAAAAAAAAAGAAAAGAAAAAAAACAATATTGACTATACTGCTAAGATTTAGAAGTCCTTTTGTTCTATATTCCTTCCAAAGCCGGCTGTCCAAATATTCAGGACTATCAAGAGGTAAGGAAATTGATGGGCTGGGTGTGGTAGCTCACTCCTGTAATTCTAGCACTTTGGGATACCTAGGTGGGAGGACTGTTTGAGGAGTCCAGAAGTTCAAGACTGGCCTGGGCAACATAATGAGACTCTGTCTCCAAAAAAACAAAACGAAACAAAAAGCAAAAATGAGCTGGGCATGGTGGCATGCACCAGTAGTCCTAGTTACTTGGGAGGTTGAGGCAGGAGGATCGCCTGAGCCTAAGAGTTCAAGACTATAGTGACCTATGATTGCACCACCCCACTCAGGGCTGGACAACAAAGTCACGTTATTTCTTTTAAAAAAAAAAGGCCAGGCTGGCATGGTGGCTCACACCATGGGAGGCCTGCCTTGCCTGGGAGGTCAAGGCAGGTGGATCACGAGTTCAGGAGTTTAAGACCAGACTGGCCAACACGGTAAAACCCCATCTCTACTAAAAAATACACAAATTAGCTGGGCATGGTGGCTCGTGCCTGTAATCTCAGCTACTTGGGAGGCTGAGGTAGGAGAACTGCCTGAACTGGGACCCAAGAGTTGGAGATTGCAGTGAGCCAAGATCGTGCCACTGCACTCCAGCCTGGGCTACAGAGCAAGAAAAAGGCCAGTGTAGTTGCTCATACCTGTAATCCCAGCACTTTGAGAGGCCAAGGTGGGCAGATCATGAGGTCAGGAGTTCCATACCAGCCTGGCCAACATGGCAAAACCCTATCTCTACTAAAAACACAAAAAATTAGCCGGGCATGGTAGCAGGTGCCTGTAATCCCAGCTACTCAGGAGGCTGGGGCAGGAGGAAAAAAAATTTCCTTCTTTTGAGACAGAGTCTCACTCTGCTACGCAGGCTGCAGTGCAATGGCGCAATCTCAGCTCACTGCAACCTCCCCATCCCAGGTTCAAGCAATTCTGTGCCTCAGCTTCCAGAGTAGCTGGGATTATAGGCACCCGCCATCACACCTGGCTAATTTTTAAATTTTTAGTAGAGATGGGGTTTCACCATCTTGGCCAAGCTGGTCTTGAACTCCAATCTTGTGATCCCCCCGCCCCAGCCTCCCAAAGTGCTGGGATTACCGGGGTGAGCCACCACACCAGGTCTTTTTTTTTTTTTTTTTTTTTTTTTTTGACAAAGATCCCTGATCTTGTCGCCCAGGCTGGAGTGCAGTGGCACGATTTCAGCTCACTGCAACCTCTACCTCCCAGGTTCAAACGATTCTCCTGTCTCAGCCTCCTGAGTAGCTGAGATTACAGGCTTGCACCACCACGCCTGGCTAATTTTTGTATATTTAGTAGAGATGGGGTTTTGTCATGTTGGCCAGGTTGGTCTCGAACTCCTAACCTCAGGTGATCCACCTGCCTCTCGGCTTCCCAAAGTACTAGGATTATAGGCGTGAGCCATAGCACCCAGCCAGAAAAAAGAAAATTGATGAAGCCAGTTTCTAGTAGCTGATATACAGTAAATAGTTAAAGGTGATTCGATTAACCTACTAAACTTTACAAATGCTCAGATTCATTTATGTCTAATCAAAATAAACAGACAAGCACTAACTTCTTTTTTTTAATAGAGACGATCTCACTCTGTCATCCAGGCTGTAGTGCAGTTACGTGATCTGGGTTCAATACAACCGACACCTCCTGGGCCTCAAGAGATTCTCCCACCTCAGTTCCTCAAGTAGCTGGGACTGCAGACACGTGCCACCACACCCTGCTAACTTTTAAAAAAGTTTTTTGTAGAGGTGGGGTTTCACCATGTTGCCCAGGCTGGTCTTGAACTTCTGAGCTCAAGAGATCCACTCGCCTTGGCCTCCCAAAGTGCTGGGATAACAGGCATGAGCCACTGCACCTGGACACCAACTTCTTATGTAAGTAGCGACACAAGATTTATCCATTTAAGTTGCTCTTATATTGCACTTACAACAAGCTCTCTGTTACCTCTAAACTGACAAGATGTTTAAGAAAAATCGTACCAGATTGTTTCTAAAGAAAAGGCAACTGAACTGTTTTCTAAGCCTTCCTTGGAGTTTAGCAGGCTCTCTCAAAGGCAAACTGTGGCGTATGTTGGTTCTCAGACACAAAAAACTCTAAAAACATAATCTTTTGTGTCTCCCATTTGGGAGAAAATGCTGTGACACTTGGCAGCTTCTGATATGGTTGCCAAGGAAACAAAGTCACTACTTAATTGGGACTCAAATGATCCAATAACTTCCATTGACTCAGTTTTCTTTGATTTTGCAGATTAAATCAAATCTTTTAAGTACAAAGCAAACCAACTATATTAGGTGACCTTGGTTTCATTCTTTGTTTCCTTTTCCCACCAACAACTAAATCAGACAGAATCCACCTTTTACAGAGGACAATTCATCAGTGGTTACACTGAGAGCTCATGTCGTCTAAATGAAAGGAATGTAAAAAGCCTGCTGGAAGAGCAAACTATCACTCTGAGGAAGTAATACCGCATGTCTAGCTGCCCTGAAACAGCTTAGGAACAGAAGTAGAGATGACAGATTTGGTGAATAAAGCCCTTGACAGAGCAAACACATAAAAAAGATAATTTCCTAAGAATTTTTTCAGAGTTTCTTGCTCTTGTTGCCCAAGGTGAAGTACTGGAGTACAATGGCATAATCTTAACTCACTGCAACCTCTGCTTCCTGGTTCAAGCAATTCTCCTACCTCAGCTTCCTGAGAAGCTGGGACTATAGGCTCGTGCCAGTATGCCCGGCTAATTTTTCTGTACTTTTAGTAGAGATGGCATTTCACCATGTTGGCCAGTCTGGTCTCAAACTCCTGACCTCAGGTGATCTGCCCGCCTCAGCCTCCCCAAGTGCTAGGATTACAGGTATGAGCACCTGCACCCGACTGTAAGTGAATTTTTAAACAGTCACACTTTAGGTCAGGCACGGTGGCTCATGCCTGTAATCCCAGCATTTTGGGAGGCCAAGGCAAGCGGATCACCTAAGGTCAAGAGTTTGCGAAAAACCTGGGCAACGTGGTGAAACCTCATCTCTACTTTAAAAGAAAATTGTTATTGGGCCAGGTGCAGAGGCTCACACCTGTAATCCTAGCAATTCTGGAGGCTGAGGCAGGAGGACTGTTTGAGGATAGGAGTTCAGGACCAACCTGGTCAACATGGTGACACCATGTCTCTATTTAAAAAAAAAACAAAAAAATAAGGGCCAGGCGCGGTGGCTCATGCCTGTAATCCCAGCACTTTTGGAGGCCGAGGCGGGCGGATCACAAGGTCAGCAGTTCGAGACCAGCCTGGCCAATATGGTGAAACCCATCTCTAATAAAAATACAAAAATAAGCCAGGCGTGGTGGCGCTCGCCTGTGGTCCCAACTGGGGAAGCTAAGGCAGAAGAATCGCTTGAACCTGGGAGGCAGAGGTTATAGCCAGCCAAGATCATGCCACTGCACTCCAGCCTGGGTGATAGAGCAAGACTCCATCTCAAAAAATAAACAAATAAATAAGGCTGGGCACCTTGGCTCATGACCGTAATCCCAGCAGCCTGGGAGGCTAAGGCGGGCAGATCACTCAAGGCCTGGAGTTTGAGACCAGCCTGGCCAACATGGTGAAACCCTATCTCTACTAAAAATATCAAAATTAGCCAGGTGTGGTGGCTCATATCTATAATCCCAACTACGTTAGAGGCTAAGGCACGAGAATTGCTTGACCCCGGAGGGTAGAGGTTGTAGTGAGCCAAGATTGCACCACTGTGCTCCAGCCTGGGCAACAGAGTGAGACTCAGTCTCAAAAGTAAATAAATAGAAATAAAAAATAAAATTGTTCTTCAAGATTACTTAACAACTAGTTAGCTTTCTTGTTTTAAGTGTTTCTTACTCAGTGGTAATAGCTGAAAGGAATGTGGCCTCTATCTGTCTACAATGGGCATGCTATAGATTTTGCTGAACTAAGGCAAAGAATCCACTGATTCCACATTCTTTTTTTTTTTTGAGACAGTTTCACTCGTGTTGTTCAGGCAGCAGTGCAATGGCACGATCTTGGCTCACTGCAACCTCTGCCTCCTGGGTTCAAGCGTTTTTCCTACCTCAGCCTTCCCGAGTAGCTGGGATCACAGGCATGTGCCACCACACCTGGCTATTTTTGTAGTTTTAGTAGAGATGGGGTTTCTCCATGTTGGTCAGGCTGGTCTCGAACTCCCGACCTCAGGTGATCCGCCCGCCTCAGCCTCCCAAAGTGCTGGGATTACAGGCGTGAGCCACCGTGCCCGGCCGATTCCACCACATTCTTATTCATCAGCTACTTTCTATGAATGCGATCCTGGCAGGCAAGAATAATAAGTAGATCTTGTGTTCCTCATAACACCCAGTACTGTGGCAGGTATATAACACAACGATCCACATTTAATCCTCTTTACTAATTTACTGAAGAAAACCAAAAATACAGTATGACCTTCGGTGCTTTCCACTGAGATACAAGAAATTCAGGCTCTTTTGATCATTTTTTTTTTTTTTTTTTTTTTGAAACAGAGTCTTGCTCTGTTGCCAGACGCCAGGCTGGAGTGCAGTGGCGTGATCTCGGCTCACTAAAACCTCCGCCTCCCAGGTTCAAGCAATTCTCCTGCCTCAGCCTCTTGAGTAGCTGGGACTACAGGCACGCACCACCACACCTGGTTAATTTTTGTATTTTAGTAGAGATGGGGTTTCACTATTTTGGCCAGGATGGTCTCAATCTCTTGACCTTGTGATCTGACTGCCTTGGCCTCCCAAAGTGCTGGGATTACAGGCGTGAGCCACTGTGCCCTGCCCCAGATTTTTTAAAAAGCAGATACACTGTTCTTAAGACCATAAACCCTATAGTCTTAACAAAAGGGCTTACCTATTTTTTTTTTAGACGAAGTCTTGCTCTGTTGCCAGGCTGGAGTGCAGTGGCAAAACCTTGGCTCACTGCAACCTCTGCCTCCCGGATTCAAGTGATTCTCCTGCCTCAGCCTACTGAGTAGCTGGGATTACAGGCACAAGTCACCATGCCTAGCTAATTTTTGTATTTTCAGTAGAGATGGGGTTACCCCATGTCAGTCAGGCTGATCTTCAACTCCAGACCTCGTGAGCCACCTGCCTCGGTCTCCCAAAGTGCTGGGATTACAGGCGTGAGCCACCATGCCCAGCCTTTTTTTTTTTCTTAACCAAATAGCACATATTCTTACTTAAGGGCTTACCTAATCAGAAATGTTCCTGACATCCAGAAATCACCTGTCAGCCACTATTTTACACAAAGGTCTAAGAGCATAAAAGAAATAAGACTTTTAGCTATGATGAATAAATTTGAGGCATTAAAAAATTCCTACCTAGAGAACAGGGTAGCCTAGAGAACAGGGTAGCCAAGACACAAGGGTGGGAGATTAATACTGCAAATTTTTTGTACTTTTTGACTTATGAATCATGTAACTTATTCATGTGACTTCTTTCCAAAGAAGAAAATACACTAACTTTGTAAAAGTAAAATTATCACAAGAATCTCTGAGATGCTAAGTTTTATTGGGGAGAGACTAGCAAGGAAGAGCTGTTGAAAGGAGCAAATACTCACAGCCGAAGCTCTTCGAAAGACTTCACCGAGTACAGGGGGGAGTTTGGATCCCGCTGGAGGACTTCCACTTGGTTTGTGTTATCGACAAGGTTGCTTCTGATCAGCTTGTTGAGTAAGGACTGGGCAGCTCTGTCCTCTGTCAGGAAGAAACCAGTAGATCTTCACACTCATCTGGCAAACACTACCCTAATGAAGCCACTCATTCTCCCTCTCTACACTAGCACCCGGGCAGTCAAGCATGGCTGGAGAAAAACCACACACTGATAGGTCTCACTTTATTTATTTTAGAGATGCAGTGGTATAATCATAGCTCACTATAGCCTAGAATTGCTGGGCTCAGGTGATGCTCCCACCTCAGCCTCTCAAGTAGCTGGGAGTCCAGGCGTGCACTACCACACACAACTCATTCTGAAATCTTTTGTAGAGACAGGGTCTCACTATGTTGCCCAGGTAGGTCTCAAACTCCTGGCCTCAAGCAATCCGCCCATCTCGACCTCCCACAGTGTTGGGATTACAGGCATGAACCACCGTATCAGGCCTTCTTTGGTTCTCCTCCTCTCACTGACAATTCCTTCTCCGATTCCTCTCATCTTCTGGATCTTATAGCTCGGAGTGCCTCTGGCTCCAGGAAGGCAAGCCCTGGGTCATACTGTCTCTTGCCAAGGCATCCAAGAGTAGTTACCTTTCTCCTCTTCATCTGTTTTCTCGGCAGTGGTACTGGTTTTGATAATACCTACACAAGAAAGCAGTTGTCATAATTAGAAAGGCAAATATGAAAACCACCTAAAATGTGGGACAATATAAATACACTGAAAATAATCTTATTTTATTTATTTATTTACTAGATGGAGTTTTCCTCTTGCCACCCAGGCTGGAGTGCAATGGTGAGATCTCAGCTCACTGCTCTGACTCCTGGGTTCGAGCAATTCTACTGCCTCAACCTCCTGAGTAGCTGGGATTACAGGCACACACCACCACATGCAGCTAATTTGTATATTTTTAGTAGAGACGGGGCTTTGCCATGTTGCCCAGGCTGGTCTTGAACTCCTGCCCTCAATCAAGTGATCCGCCCACCACAGCCTCCCAAAGTGATGGGATTACAGGCGAAAGCCACTGTGCCCAGCCTGAAATGTATTTTAAGTAATTAAAATATAAATAGTTGGCATTTTTTTATACTTAGTGAATTTTTACATTTCAAATTTTTTTTTTGAGACCAAGTCTCCCTCTGTTGCCTAGGCTAAAGTGCAGTGGCGAAATCAAAGCTCACTACAACTTCAACCTCCTGGGCTCGTGATCCTCAGCTTCCTGGTTTCAAGTGATCCTCCCATGTAGGTGCATGCCACTACATCCTCCTGCCTCAGCCTCCTGAGTAGCTAGCACTACAGGCATGCACCACCATTCCCAGCTAATTTTTAAAGAAAATTTTTTTGTAGGGATGGGTCTTGACATGTTGCTCAGGCTGGTCTCAAATTCCTGGCCTCAAGTAATCCTCTTGCCTTGGCCTCCCAAAGCACTAGAATTAGTGGCATGAACTACCGTACCCAGCTGAAAATTTTAAAATTTTAGAAATTTTAACTAATTTCAGACAGATCAGAATATGTTACCTCTTACTAACCCTAATTTAAAATACAGTCTTATTAGCAAACACAGTCTACCATTTTTTACCTATCAGATTGGCAAATTCTAAAAGTTTCACTATGAACTCTATGATGAGGTTGTAAGAAAACACTTTCATTCTTGCTGATAGAAATACTGATATAATACTTAAGGAGAATACTTTGAAAATAATAGGGCCAGGCATGGTAGCTCACACCTGTAATCCCAGCACTCTGGGAGGCCAAGGCAGGCAGATCACCAGAGGTCAGGAGCTTGAGACCAGCCTGACCAACATGGAGGAACCCCGTCTTAACTAAAAGTATAAAATTAGCCGGGTGTGGTGGTGCATGCCTGTAATCCCAGCTACTCGGGAGGCTGAGGCAGGAGAATTGCTTGAACCCAAGAGGCAGAGGCTGCGGTGAGCCAAGATCAAGCCACTGCACTCCTGACTGGGTCTCAAAAAAAAAAGAAAAAAGAAAAAATTGCAAGTCCATATAGCTTTCACCTAGCAAATTCATTTTTGGGGAATCTAACGTACAAAACACTTGCATACATGTAAAAAAGAGCTATATTCACAGTTATTCCATGAAGCATTATTTATAATAACAAAAGAATGGGACCAACCCAAACATCTATGATTGCTTAAAAATCATGGTATATGCTCTATTGGACAATGTGTTTCATAAAAAAAAAAAAAGAAAAGAAAAGAAAAAAAATCATGGTATATAGACACAATGCAGTAACACATAATCACAAAAGACAAGGAGGGGCCAGACATGGTGGCTCACACATGTAATCCCAGCACTTTGGGAGGCTGAGGCAGGTGGATCACCTGGGGTCAGGAGTTCAAGACCAACCTGGCCAACATGGTGAAACTCTGTCTCTACTAAAAATACAAAAATGAGCTGGGCATGAGGGCACATGCCTGTAATCCCAGCTACTCGGGAGGCTGAGGCAGGAGAATCTCTTGAACCGGGGAGGCGGAGGTTGCACTGAGCTAAGATTACACCATTGCACTCTAGCCTGGGTGACAGAGGAAGACTTGACCTCAAAAACAAACAAAAAACAAAAAAATAGGGAGGAAATTATATGGAAAGCTTGCCAAATTATACTGTTGAGTGAAAAAACAGGTGTACTATATATATCATGCTACCTTTTGGTTGAGAGAGAGAATATGATAATCTACACTTATATTTGCTCTGCACAAAGTCTTTGGAAAAATATTAAAAATCCATGAACAGTGGCTATTTATGGGATAGGATGGTGTTACGATCTGAATTGTGTGTACCCCAATCTCATATATTCAAGTTCTAACCAGGACCTCAGAATGTGACCTTATTTTGAAATAGGGTTGCTACAGCTGTAATTAATTAAGATGAGGTAACTAGGGTGGGCCCTAATCCTTTCTGAGTTTTGAACCCAGATTCACTGCTCATGCAGGATCTGGATTTTATTTAAGAAAATAAAATTAGGGGCCAAGTGTGGTGGCTGACGCCTGTAATCCCAGCACTTTGGGAAGCCAAGGCAAGTGGATCACTAGGTCAAGAGTTCAAGAACAGCCTGATCAACATGGAAAAACCCTGTCTCTACTAAAAATACCAAAAAAAAAAAAAGTCACAAAAATTAGGTGGGCGTGGTGGCTCGTGCCTATAATCCCAGCTACTCAGGAGGCTGAGGCAGGAGAATAGCTTGAACCTGGAAGGCAGAAGTTGCAGTGAGCAGAGATTGAGCCACTGCACTCCAGCCTGGGCAAAAGAGTGAGACTCCATCTCAAAAAAATAAATAGAAAATTAAGAAAATAAAATAAGGCCATGTACAGTGACTCAGGCCTGTAATCCCAGCACTGTGGGAGGCCGAGGCAGGCAGATCACTTGAGCCCAAGAGGTCTAGACAACATGACAAAACCCTACCTCTACTAAAATCATAAAAAATTAGATGGGTGTGGTGGTGGACAGACACCTGTAGTCCCAACTACTTGGGAGGCTGAGGTGGGAGGATCTCTTGAGCCTGGGTGGCAGAGGTTGCAGTAAGCTAATATCACACCACTGCATTCTAGCCTATATGAAGAGTAAGACCCTGTCTCAAATAAAATTTTAAAATTTGGTGAGAAAAAAAATTTTTTTTTAATTTAAAATTTGCCAAATATTATCAAATGAATGGCAGCACAATTCAATAGAGACAGTACAATCCAACAGAGACTCTTAATTTTAATAAGTGAAAGGACAGCTAAAATGTGAAAAATTAATATATCCCTTCAGTAACAAAACCTAATTTATTTGCTTGTAAACAGCTGAAGGTTACACTAAATGACAGCTCTCTGTACAACGCAGCTATGAGTGCAAAGCAGCCACCCAGATGGAACTCTTTTCTAGCTTGTAGTTACTAGTGACTCACCATTGGTATCTGCTTTGACTTTCTCTTCCTTGATCTGCAAATTGGTCATCTGAATAGGAATACAAGAAAACAGAGTTAAGCAAATGACCCAATAAAAGGAAGGTCCCTAAGAGAAACTTCCTAGTAAAAGTCTAGTCTGAAACTTTCCACACCAGTATTCAGGAATTGGTTTGTTCCCTCAAAGCAGAATTGCTCAAAGTCTGTGTGAAAACACCATTTCAAGTATCTTCAACAGCCATAAAACAAGAGGAGGGGTGGACTAAATATAATGGAGGAGGGGGGAAGTCTTAGAAAACCTCAACCTCTGCTTCTCTCCCAACACAAGTTCTTTCTATTTATTTACTTTCTGAGACAAGGTCTCACTCTGTCACCTAGGCTGGAGTGCAGTGGCACAATCATGGCTCACTGTAGCCTCAACCTGCTGGGTTCTAGCAATACTCCCACCTCAGGCTCCCTAGTAGCTGGGACCACAGGTGTGGACCACCATGCATACTTGAATTCAAACTCCTGGGCTCAAGCAATCCTCCCATCTTGGCCTCCCAAAGCACTAGGATTACAGGTGTAAGCCACTGCACCAGCCTTCTGTCATTTTCATTAGTTACCTCTATACTAGAGTAGAGCCATATAATAACCTAAGACCATGAATCATTTACTAAGTGAAGGTACACAAGTCTACGTGGTGGGAAAAAAAAGGTCTTCTCCAACTATAAGGAAGCATTTATTTACACCAGCGTTCTGATAAACTGAATGCTTAGAACCAGATACCAAATATGTTTAGGCCTATATTCCTTATAATCACATTACAGCAAGGTTAGGGGCACAGATTTAACAAGGTTTCAAACCAGTTCTCAGTAACTGTCTTTCAGAGATCTGATGCTAAACACTACATTTTCATCTCCAGAGTGCAAGGATCATGCCCTTGTTAATGCTTTGTAATTTCTTTGTAGAAACTACCAGTTTTCTACCTGACCTGCTCCTTCCCCTGAACTCCAGTGCCATCTTTCCAAATGCCTGATGAGTACCGTGCAGAAGAGAACACAGCAAGCCTGACCACTCTCCTTAGGAAAGCCTGCTTGCAAGGTTGGCCCTTGGCTGTCACCTGGGAACTTGGGCTTTGGGAGGGTTCCTACCATTCCTAGAACTGATAAGAGGGGGTCATTCTGCGTCAACTGTTTGTAAAAACATGTAATTTATGCTACACACCCACGTTCCTTCTGGAAGTCTGGAATTCTGGTACATGCTAGGCCCAGGGTGACTATATTACAGGCCTCCAATAAAAGCCCCAGGTAGAGTCTCTAACAAGCTACCCTGACACCACTTCATATGTGCTGTTACAATTTGCTACTGGAACAATTCAGCACACTCTGTGGACTCCATTGGGAGATAACTTGGAAGTTTGCCTGGTTTCCTCTGGACTTAGCCCATGAGCCTTTTTCTTTCACTAATTTTGTTTTGTATCTTTTCACTATAATAAATTATAGCTTTGAGTACAACTACATACTGAGTCCTGTGAGTTCTCCTAACAAATCATTAAACCTGGATGTCTCTTGGGGACTCCTGCAACAGGTACTTATCAAGAAGTCTCCTTATCTTAAATTCAGAACAGCCAAACCTGAACTCAGCATTCCCTCTTTTTTTTTTTTCTTTTTTTGAAACGGTCTCACTCTGTCGCCCATGCTGGAGTGCAGTGGTGTGATGACAGCTCACTGCAGCCTCGTCCTCCCTAGGCTCAGGTGACCCTCCCACCTCAGCCTCCTGAGCAGCTGGGACTACAGGAGTGCGCCACCATCACACCCGGCTAATTTTTTGTTGATTTTTGTAGAAACTGAGTTTCACCATGTTGCCCACACTGGTCTTGAACTCCTGGGTTCAAGTGATTTGCCTGCCTTAGTCTCCCAAAGTACTAGGATTACAGGTGTGAGCCACTGCACCCGGCCTTCACCATTCTTCTTCTTCTTCTTTTTTTTTTTTGAGACAAGAGTCTTACTCAGTAGCCCAGGATGGAGTGCAGTGGCATGATCTCAGCTTACTGCAACCTCCTCCTCCGCCTCCACCTCCGCCTCCCAGGTTCAAGCAATTCTCATGCCTCAGCCTCCTGAGTAGCTGGGGTTAACAAGTGCTCACTACCATGCCCAGCTAATTTTTGTATTTTTAGTAGAGACACGGTTTCACCATGTTGGTCTTGACCTAAAGTGATCTGCCTGCCTTGGCCTCCCAAAGTGCTGGGATCACAGGTGTGAGCTACCATGCCCGCCGCCTTCATTCACCATTCTATCAAATGTGTCTTTCCTTCCACTTTCCTATTCCTCTTATTAGGACAGTAGTAATTCCAGTAGAATCCAGGTTTAAAACAGAAACCTTTGGCTTTCTCTCCCTTCTCTCCTTTATTATGTTACCAAGTCCTACCCATTTTACCTTCATATCTCTTATATCCATCCCCTCACTTTTACGTCCACTGCCCAACACAGGCCCTCTATCTTGGGGCTATCAGAATAACTTCCACACCGGTATTTCTGTTAGCCATCACTTCTAACATACTCTGTTCTCTGTGGTTCAATAAATCTTGCCAGCCCTAAAATCTAATCCCGTCAATGTCCCTCTCAAAAATCCCCATACTGGCTGGCCGAGATGGCTCACACCTGTAATCCTAGCACTTTGGGAGGGGGAGGCGGGCATATCACCTGAGGTCAGAAGTTTGAGACTAGCCTAACATGGAGAAACCCCGTCTCTACTAAAAATACAAAATTAGCCGGGCATGGTGGCGCATGCCTGTAATCCCAGCTACTCGGGAGGACGAGGCAGGAGAATCACCTGAACCCGGGAGGCGGAGGTTGAGGTGAGCCGAGATGGCGCTGTTGCACTCCAGCCTGGGCAATAAGAGCAAAATTCCCTCTCAAAAAAACCCAAAAAACAAAAAACAAAGCTCATACTGGGCTCAGTGCAGTGGCTCATACCTGTAATCCCAGCAGTTTGGGAGGCAGAGGTGGACAGATTGCTGGAGCCCAGGAGTTAGAGACCAGCCTGGGCAACATAATGAGACATCATCTCTTAAAAAGAGATTAAAAGGGCCGGGTGCGGTGACTCACGTCTGTAATCCCAGCACTTTGGGAGGCTGAGGCGGGTGGACCACCTGAGATCAGGAGTCTGACCAATATGGTGAAACCCCCTCTCTACTTAAAAAAAAAAAAAAAATTAGCCAGGCGTGGTGGCGCGCCTGTAGTCCCAGCTACTCTGGAGGCTGAAACAGGAGAGCCGCTGGAACCCTGGAGGTAGAAACTGCAGTGAGCCGAGATTGCACCACTGCACTCCAGCCTGGGAGACAGAGCGAGACTCTGTGTGAAAAAAAAAAATAATAATAAGAGTTACATAAGACTTGAGACTATTAAAAAACCAACAGTCTACTAAACAAACCAAAACTTTAGGTCTTAGTTATAAGAACAAAAAACCACAGTGTACGCTGTAATTACATTCCAGTTAAATGAAAATTCTTAAAGAACAAGCATGAGAAACTGTCACTTGAAACATCAATGAAACAATGCGTAGTGCCTCCTTCCAACATCGGCAGTAGATTGAGCTATTAAATCTAAAAGCGAATCTGTTATTCTGCAAAGAGCAACAAACTGCCAAGCACGTTAAGCATGGATCTAAGAAATGTTAAATACAGAGTAGCACAGAAACATGCAAAGAATAGTTGCTTAATGAAAAAGAGAATCCGCATCTAAACCTGGCTTTCCTTACTGTCGTCTCTGAGGTCAACAGAGGAATGACAGCATACATAGTGGGGCGAATTTACCAAAAGATGAAGTCCCTAACCAGCTCAGATGGGGATAAAAAGCTCGACATTAGATTTGTTAGCCCAAAGAGCAAATCAAGGGCAAGGACGCCAGCAAACTCCGGGAGCGCGTTGCCCAGAGGGCTGCCCAACCCGGGAAGCTCCCTGAGCTTTAAGCAGATTCGGCTTGAGTCCCTGCTGCACCCTCCCCGCCTGAAGCTGAAGCCACTGACCGACTTTACAGCCGCTTCCTGTTCATCCACCGCCAGGGCCCACGAGTCGGTGGCCATAGTCCCGGACAAGGGAGACCCACTTGTGAAAATACGAGCCGCACCGCGCCCCAAGGCCGACCCTAAGCCCGCCACCCGCACGAGATAACACCCAATGCGGACCGGAAACAGCGATGAGCACAGGTGACGTCAGTTCCCACCCGGCGTGCGACGTCATCATTCTGCGCGGCGCCGGCCTCACCCTTCGCTTTGTTCGCAAACCTCGCGCTTTTTGTTCACCCTTTCCCGATCGCAGCGTCCTAATTTTTTTTTTTTTTTTTGAAAAAGAGTTTCAGTCTTGTCGCTGAGGCTGGACTGCAGTGGCGCGATCTTGGCCCACTGCAACCTCTAACTTCCGGGTTCAAGCGATTCTCCTGCCTCAGCTTCCCCAGTAGCTGGGATTACAGGCGCCCGCCACCACGCCTGGCTAATTTTGTATTTTTAGTATAGACATGGTTTCACCATGTTGGTCAGACTGGTTTCTTTTGAGACGGGGTCTCATTCTGCCGCCCAGGCTGGAATGCAGTGGTGCTATCTTGGCTCACTGCGGCCTTGACCTCCCATCCCACCCTCCCAGGTAGCTGGGCCCACAGGCCTGCACCACCACGTCCTGACCTCACGTTATCCACCCGCCTCGGCCTCCCAAATTGCTGGGATTTACAGGCGTGAGCCGTTACGCCCGGCTCCTCCTCGTTTCTTAAAATCCCTGAGCTCTGCGAAGTAGAATTTTTAGCCCTCCATTTATTGCCTTATTTCACACTGAAATAACCCAACATTTATTTGTAAGCCTGTCACATCTCATATTAAATGCGTAAGTCTCTGAACTGTAGGAGGACTTTAAACAAAGGAAAGTTCCGTGAGAATACTATATGATACCAGTTTCTACTGCTAGGAATGCGACCACAGGTAAGAAAACAAAAGCAAAATGCAACAAAAGGCCTGTAAACCCCATAATTCCACCACTCCAATAAATACAACACACAATACATTTTCTCTTTTTTCTTTTCTTTTTTTTTTTTGAGACGGGGTCTCATTCTGTCACCCAGTCTGGAATGCAGTGGTGCCACATCGGCTCACCGCAGCCTTGACCTCCCACCTCACCCTCACAGGTAGCTGGGCCCACAGGCCTGCACCACCACACCGGGCTAATTTTTAAACTTGTTGCAGAGACGGGGTCTCACTATATTGCTCAGGCTGCCCTTGAACTGCGCTCTCTAGATCCTCCTGCCTGGGCCTCCCAAAGTGTTGGGATTACAGGTGTGAGCCACCACACCTGGCCATTATGTTGAAGGACCACATAATTCGACACATACTGTATAATCTATTTATATGACGTTCAAGAATAGGAAAAATCAAATCTATGCTGATAAAAATCCACAGAGCTTGCATGTGGAGAAAGATGTTTGAGCGAGACATAAGGGAACTTCCTGGGTGATAGAATTATTCTGTATCTTGATTGGGGCCTGGTTACACAGATAGTTAAGTCATACTACTTTGTATTTCTAAACTCATAGAACTATATTTATTTACTTTGAGACGGAGTCTCATTGTCACCCAGGCCGGAGTGCAGTGGCGGGGTCTTGGCTCACTGCAACCTCTGCCTCAGCTTCCTGAGTAGTTGGGATTACAGGCATGCACCACCAAGCCTGGCTAATGTTTTTTGTTTTTGTTTTTGTTTGAGACGGAGTCCCTTTGTCTATTGTGCAGTGATGCGATCTTGGCTAGGCTGGTCTCCTGAGCTCAAGGATCTGCCTACCTGGGCCTCTCAAAGTGCTGGGATTACAGATATGAGCCACTGTATCTGGCCTGCTTTTTCTTTTTTATAAGCAGTTCTCAAGGAAGAAGAACTGTTTTTGTTTTTGTGACAGGGTCTTGCTGTTACCTAGGTTGGAATGCAGTGGCATGTTCACAGCTCACTGGAGCCTTGATCTCCCAGGCTCAAGTGCTCCTCCCATCTCAGCTCCCTGGTAGTTGGGACTGTAGCAATGTGCCACCACCCTTGGCTAATTTTTATGTGAGAACTTGTGTATTTAAATTATCATTGTATATAAATAGTACCTCTCAATAATGTTGAGTAAAAATTAAAACAAAGGGCCGGGCGTGGTGGCTCACGCCTATCATCCTGGTACTCTGGGAGGCCGAGGCGGGTGGATCACCTGAGGTCAGGAGTTCGAGACCAGTCTGGCCAACATGGCAAAACCTCGTCTCTACTAAAAATACAAAAATTAGCCGGGCGTGGTGGGGGCGCCTGTAATCCCAGCTACTCGGGAGGCTGAGCCGGAGAATCGCTTGAACCCGGTAGACGGAGTCTGTAGTGAGCCAAGATTGCGCCAGTGCACTTCACCCTGAGCGTCAGAGCAAGACTCTGTCTAAATAAATAAATAAATAAAATGAAATACATGCAATGATATGGATGAGAGATTTGACATCTCATAGACATTATATTGTGTGCGTGAGAGAACCCAGATACAAAAAGTATGTATTGCATGATTCCATGCATAGAAGCCCAAACCAGGTGTATTTAATCCATAGAGATAGAAATCAGAACAGTGATTGCCTGGGGATGAGCTAGGGTGAGTAGGATTGACTGGAAAAGGGGTACAGGGGAACTTCAGGGGTGATGAAAATGCTGTATATCTTTTTTTTTTTTTGAGGTGGAGTCTTGCTATGTTGTCAAGGCTGGAGTGCAGTGGTGCAATCTTGGCTCACTGCAACCTTCACTTCCTGGGTTCAAGTGATTCTCCTGTCTCAGCCTCCTGAGTAGCTGGGACTACAGGCGCCCACCACCATGCCTGGCTAATTTTTTGCATTTTTAATAAAGACAGGCTTTCATCACGTTGGCCAGACCGGTCTCAAACACCTGACCTCAAGTGATCTGCCCACCTCGGCCTCCCAAAGTGCTGAGATTACAGGTGTCACTGCGCCAGGCTGAAAATGCTCTGTATCTTAATTGAAGCAGTGATTACACGTGTATACAATTGTCAAAACTCATTAAATTTTATACCTACTGTCTTTGCATTGCACTTTATGTGTCGGTAATAAATAGACACAGCAATGTAATGAAAAAATGCAACTTAAAAAAAATACAAGTAGTAATAAATTTATTTGTACTGTTAAAAGAAAAAGGAGAGTGTGAAGATTTTTTTGTTGTTGCTCTGTCACTCAGGCTGGAGTGCAGTGGCACAAACACAGCTCACTGCAGCCTCAAACTCCTAGGTTCAAGCGATCCTCCCATCTTGGCCTCCCAAAGTGCTGGGATTACTGAGCCCGGCCCACTTCTGTTTTTGTCTGTTTGTTTTTGTTATAGAGACAAGGCCTTGTCCTGTCACCCAGGCTGGAGTACAGTGATGTGATCATAGCTCACTGTAACTTCAAACTCCTGGCCTCAAGCGATCCTCCTGCCTCAGCCTCCCAAAAGCACTGGGATTACAGGTGTGAGCCACCACACTTGGTCCTAAACATGTTAACAGGATAGATTTCTCTGCAGTACCTCCCTGCTGCCAGCTAGGAATTCAGTGGTGATTAAGTTAGATATATTCCCTGCTCTTACTGGACTTAAATATTTAAGTGAGGACAGATGCTTAACCGGGAGTCCCAAAAGCAGCATAAGGCAAATACAGCCTTGTGGTTAAGAGTTGGGCCCTGGAGCCAGACTGTCTGGGCCTACTTAAAAGATATCTCTGTGCCTGCTTCCTCTTCTGTAAAACAGGAATCACAACACCTTTGTTGTAAGGAGTGAATGAGAGAAGCTGTGTAGACCTTCAGAGGTTGCCTAAGATAATGCTGATTCAGGAAGTACAGGGCACCATGGGAGATTATGATGGAGGAACTGGCCTGGCATGGTGGCTCACGCCTCCTGAGTAACTGGGATTACAGGCATGCACCACCAAATCTGGCTAATTTTTTATTTTTATTTTAGTAGAGGTGGGGTTTCTTTATGTTGGTCAGGCTGGTCTCGAACTCCCAACCTCAGGTGATCTGTCCACCTCGGCCTTCCAAAGTGGTGGGATTACAGGCATAAGCCACTGTGCCTGGGTAATTTTTAATTTTTTTTTTGTAATGGAGTCTCACTCTGTCGCCAGGCTGGAGTGCAGTGGTGCGACCTTGACTCACTGCAGCCTCCACCTCCAAGGTTCAAGTGATTCTCCTGCCTCAGCCTCCCTAGTAACTGACTACAAGCGTGTGCCATTATGCCCAGCTAATTTTTGTATTTTTAGTAGAGATGAGGTTTCACCATATTGGCCAGGATGGTCTTGATCTCTTGACCTCATGATCCGTTCACCTTGGCCTCCCAAAGTGCTGGGATTACAGGCTTGAGCCACTGCACTTGGCCAATTTTTAATTTTTTTTGTTGAGATGAGGTCTTTCTATGTTGCTTAGGCTGGTGTCAAACTCCTGGGCTCAAGGGATCCCCCTGCCTTCGCCTCCCAAAGTTGCTGAGATTAGGTGTCAGTAATCTTGCCCAGCTGAGCAATTTAGCTAACAGGGATGCATCTCTCATTGGAACAGGAGGGAGAGGGAAGGACCAGTGTTCATGGAGGAAGTTCTGGTGGTGGAAGGTTGAGGGAGTTTCCAAATGTTAGCCATTTTCTTGGAGCAAGAAGCTCATTTGCTGACACCTGAGGGGGACGATAGGGTTGGAATTTTGAGGTGAGTGAAAGTCTCGAAATAGTCAAATGTGGGGAGTTAACCAAAACGGTCCATGAGAATAGAGGTTACTGCAGCTTTTTCTGAGGTTGTCCCTTCCATTGATGTTAAATACAAAGTCAGAGCTTTTCAAAGGCGGGGAAAGTTAAAAAAAAAATCAGATGAATAGAGTATTTAATTTGTTCCTCTGACATAATCTTACTTGCTGTAGAAATTAGCAAAGCCGGCCAGGCGCAGTGGCTCATGCCAGTAATCCCCACATTCTGGGAGATCGAGGTGGGTGGATCGCTTGAGACTAGGAGTTTGAGACCAGCCTGGCCAACGTGGTGAAACTCCATCTCTACTAAAAATACAAAAATTAGCCAGGTGTGGTGGCTCACGCCTGTAATTCCAGTACCTTGGGAGGCCAAGGTGGGCAGATCACCTGAGATCGGGAGTTAAAGACCTTGGCCAACATGGTGAAACCCCATCTCTACTAAAAATCCAAAAGTTAGCTGGGCATGGTGGCACTTGTGTTCCCAGAAACTCAGGAGGCTGAGGCACAAGAATTGCTTGAGCCCAAGAGGCAGAGGTTGCAGAGAGCTGAGATGGCACCACTACACTACAGCCTGGGCAACAGAGCAAGACTCTGTCTCAAAAAAAAAAAAAAAAAATTCGAAGGGCTTGACATCAAACTTGAGAAATTGCAAATAGATCTCTAATGTATGCATTCTAGATCCATGTGGGATGTCCTACTTATTAGAAAGATACATTCACTTGGGCTCCTGATGCTTGCAATCCACCACCAGCTGTTACTGTGGCTTCAGCTTCTTCTGCATGTATTTCTTCTGACCTGAACAAGGATGGAGTTACTGGTGACTGTGATAGTATAACATAAATATTGATAAGCTCTGTGTGAAAAATTACACAAACCCACCTCATGGTGAATTCCTTGCATTTACAGTCTTCACTGGAAAGCGTGATTTACAGCATTACTGTGAAAACTGAGCCAAGCATTTCAGTCCAACACTGGGACAATGATCTACTTATCAACGGAAAGCTCCCTTGGCTTTACAGAGCATTTAGAGTGAATTTTGTCTAAGCTCAAAGATAACTTACAGACCTAAATATGTTTACATATTAGATTTCAGAAAACTTTAACCAGTGTGATCGTGAGCACCTCCACCCTGCCAGTACAGAATGATTGCAGAGCTCAGCCATGGGCAATCCCAATGCACAGAATGCTAAACTTGACATTAGTCCTTTTCCTTGTTAAAACAAACAAACAAACCCCAAATACCAGCCAGCAAAAGCATGCTGCTGTTTCTCTTACCTTCTTTTTTAGGAGATGGGGCCTTGCTCTGTTACCCAGGCTGGAGTGCATTGGCATGGATCACATCTCACTGCAGCCTCAGCCTCCGAGGCTCAGGTGATCCTCCCACCTCAGCCTCCTGGGTAGCTAGGACTACAGACATGCACCATCACACTTGGCTCATTTTTAAAAATTTTTTATTTTTTATAGACAGGGACTTACTATGTTGCCCAGGCTGGTCTCAAACCCTTGGCCTCAAGCAGTCCATCTGCCTTGGTCTCTCAAAGTGCCAGGATCACAGGAGTGAGCCACTGCACCTGGCTTAATTTTCTTTTTAAAACTTTTTAAGACACAAGATCTTGCTATTTGCCCTGAATGGTCTCAAATTCCTGGCCTCCAGTGATCCTTCTGTCTCACCCTCCCAAGTAGCTGGGATTACAGCTGTGACATTCTGCACCCGGCTGTTTCCTTTCTTTTTTTGAGACGGAGTTTTGCTCTTGTTGCCCAGGCTGGAATGCAATGGTGTGATCTTGGCTCACCGCAACCTCTGCTTCCCAGGTTCAACCAGTTCTCCTGGCTCAGCCTCCCTAGTAGCTAGGATTACAGGCGCCTGCCACCATGCCTAGCTAACTTTTTGTATTTTTAGTAGAGATGGGGTTTCACTATGTTGGCCAGGCTGGTTTTGATCTCCTGGGCTCAGGTGATCCACCCGCCTCAGCCTCCCAAAGTGCTGGGATTACAGGTGTGAGCCACCGCACCTGGCTCCTTCTTATACTCATTAATGATTTCTTGGTAATATGAAAACTTCGTAATTAAGTTCCATTAACATGAAAAATACATCAACAGTTCTTTTGCATACAGCCAATGAATGACACTCAAGAAAAATAATAAAATGGCTTATAGGTAATGAATATATCTAGAAATTTCCATGGGGCCAAAAATTCCTTTTCCCAAGTTTCTCTGTTCTAGAGCAGTTTTTTTTTTTTTTTGTTTGTTTGTTTTTGAGATGGAGTCTTACTCTGTCATCCAGGCTGGAGGGTGCAGTGGTGCAATCTCGGCTCACTGCAACCTCCACCTCCCAGGTTCAAGCAGTTCTCCTGCCTTAGCCTCCTGAGTAGATGGGATTACAGGGATGCACCACCACACCCCGCTAATTTTTATATTTTTAGTAGAGAAGAGGTTTTACCATGTTGGCCAGGCTGGTCTTGAACTCCTGACCTCAGGTGATTAACCTGCCTCAGCTTCCCAAAGTTCTAGGATTACAGGCATGAGCCACCACACCTGGTCTTTTTTTTTTTTTTTTTTTTTTGAGTCAGGCTCTTGCTCTATTACCTAGGCTGGAGTGCAGTGGCACAATCATAACTCACGGCAGCCTTGAACTGCTGGGCTCAAGCAATCCTCCTGCCTCAGCCACCCCAGTAGCTGGGACTGCAGGGATGTACTACCATGCCTGGCTTTTTAAAAAAAATTGTTTTGTGGAGACAGGTCTCACTTTGTTACCCAGGCTGGTCTTAAACTCTTAGGCTCAAGCAGTCCTCCCTTCTCAGCCTTCCAGAATGCTGGGATTACAGGCATGAGTCAACCTGCCCAGCTATCATTTCATATACAGGTACTTACTAAACACAGTAAAAGAATCCCTGGGGACCAAAGCTAAGCAAGCTCAATGCAGATTTACATCACTGTTGGCTCTAGGCTACACAAGGTCCCAGAGGTAGCTATGGCCCTGGGAGCTAGGCACTGGCAGGAATGGAATGGAATGGAAGGAATAAGGAAGAAATGTCAGCTGTAGTAGCACTGGGGTGACACTCCAGAACCATCCACAACAGTGGGACTTATTTTTAAAAGACATATACTCTTTGTGAGTCTCCACAGGAAAATACATCTAAACTCAAACTACTGCATATATACTTCATAGACTCCATGAAACCCATCCAGTGAATTCTTAGAGGTCCAAACCCCCTAATTAAGAACTGTTGGCTAGGCACGGTGGCTCATGCCTGTAATCCCAGCACTTTGTGAGGCTGAGGCAGGTAGATCGCTTGAGGTCAGGAATTCAAGACCAGCCTGGCCAACATAGTAGAAACCCTGTGTCTACTAAAAATACAAGAAATTAGCTGGGCGTGGTGGTAGGCACCTGTAGTCCTAGGTACTCGGGAGGCTGAGGCAGGAGAATCACTTGAACTTAGGAGGCGGAGGTTGCAGTGAGCTGAGATTGCACCACGGCACTCCAGCCTGGGCAAAGTGAGACTCTGTCTCCAAAAAAAGGAACTGTTGACCTATACTTCTACCAGATTCCCATTCCTCCTGCTGTCGAAGAGTCTACAGCACCCCCACTCCCACTTTCCTTCTCAAACTTGGGACTACACCAGTAGAGAGGTTGTATGTGCTGTGAGAAGGTGGGGGTCTGGTCTGCCTGTGGCCAACTGAAGAGTCTATATTTCTTTAATTATTGCCCTTGTTTTTAGTTATTTCAGGGTTGGTCCATAGGACTCAAGGAAGGAGGAAAAAGTATAAAAATTTCTTTTCTCTTTACAAGAATTCCAAGATGTGTCAGAGTTAACCAGAAGCATAGAAAAGACTTTACATAGTCAAGTACCCACCCTAGGAATGTGGTAGAATTGGCAGTCTGTTGGTCTCTTTGTATTGTCAGATTAAAGAAACCACCTGAAGGCTGACACTGGCCCCCTCCCTTCCCAGGAGACAGATCTGGCCTACATACAGAGATGCCTATGAGGAAGACCTAGGATCGCAATAGTTCTTAGCATATAAAACTCTTCTTTCAGGTCTTAGAGCAGGTGGCCACTCTGTACCAAAGCCAGAGAACTGAAGAGTACTCCTCTTGGCTGGGGTTTCATATTGCTCTTGCAAAATTCAGTTTCCTCTCATCTTTGCTGTCATTCTGTGGGTACCAACAGCCTTGGCTAGGTGTGAGTAGTGTCCATTACTACTCTTTACTCTGACTATCTTGGACAAAGATGTCAAGCAAGGCTGAAGCAAAGGCCTCGGTGATACTCTTGCCTTGGCCAGATAAATGGCAGCAGTGCAGCTAGTCCCTCTGCACCCATTTGTTTTCCAAAGGTAGTAAACACAGATGTTCAGAAGCCCTTAATAATAAAGATGTCAAATATCTGAAATCACTTCCCAGCTCTGACAAAACTTGCCTTCTGGGTATGGAGACAAAGCAAGAATTTGTGACGACCGCTGACCACATCTAGAACTGCCTTGAAGCTGGCCATTAGAGACTTGAAACCACAATTTTCACTAAACCTCAGATCACATTTGCTTGGGGCTACTATGGAGTAAGATGATATTAAGGACACAAAAAGGATGTTGCAAATGCTCATGAGACCAGGTTTTGTGGCAAGCTAGGTCCACCAGTAATTCTCCACGATGACTTCTCCACAGGACTTCCTTAAGCACAGGCACAGGACCCACCACTAATCAGATGCGCACTCTACACAGACTGTACCCACCAAGAATAGGCTACAGTCCTGTGGCACAAACCCATATACAAAGGTCTGAGAGGTTGTCATTTTGATCCATGCTTATTTAACAAATCCCCTTCTGCTGTGGACATTAGGATGGGGACCTGGCAATACTCAGGTGAGCTGTCCCACCCCAGGTCCAAAGCAGTAGCTCTCAGGCCTCCTCTGCTGCCTCATGCCATTCCAAACATGATGGCTGAGCTTACACACCTATTCTATTGGAGACCTCTCTCTCTGTGTTCTCTTCACCGCTATTCCCTTACTTCCACAGGAGCTGGAGGCTGGTCTACCCACTCCAAACCGGAGAACAAGCACGGGCTGCCACAGGAGATCCTGGGTAGGAAATCAGCCACAGCATCTAGAGTAGCATGAAGGAAACGCTGGCCAAATTAAAAGATGAAACTTCCAAAAGGTAAATCTCTGTGTATTCATGCCTAATCCTCCAATATTGTGTAAATAATTTTTTCTACCATCCCCCATCATTTGCACACATTTTTGTCAAGTCCAAACATAATTTGAAGTGAGGTAGGTAGTTTCTCTCTCCTCGTGCCGTTGTCCTTGGGGTGATGTTGGGGCCTGTGCCCTGAACTCACTTGTCTCCCATGCTGGGGCAGTGCCAGGGCTGGCACCAGTGGCTGGTGGAGCTTCTCAGTTGGCTATTTTCTCGATCTCGTCCAAATCATCCGTGTCCAATCTTTCTATCTTCTTATCTGGGGGAAAAATATACAGGTCTCTACCCTGCCCCGGAAATGTGCCCTACCTTGGGCCATAGCAATCATTCATTCAGCCCCAAAGGCTCCTGGTGCCTGAGCAGGGAGCAGCAGGGCCCCTAAGTTATGGACAGCCAACAGTCAGAGCCCCAGGTTCCCAAGCCTACTCATAGGAGAACTGTCCTTGGAGTCCCTGGGTCCTGAAGTCTCCAGGTGTGCTCCCTGAGAATTTCCATATGGTCAGAAAGGAGGTAGGGGTGCCAGGGACAAAGGCTCTCGGGGCTACAGAAGATCCTACCCCTTTCCCCACCCTGCCCCCCTTAGGAAAGGGTGCCAGGCACAGGACCCTCCTTGGGACTCACTAAAATGCTCCTGGATTCTGTTCAGAATGTTCATGCTGTGCTTGCTGTCCACCATGTTCACTGCCAGGCCCCTCTTGCCAAAGCGGCCTGTGCGCCCGATCCGGTGCAGGTAGGTCTCGTTGTCAGGGTTTCCGTCCTTGTCCACGGGAAGATCAAAGTTGATAACGACGGACACTTGTTCAACATCGATCCCTGCAGGAAGCAGAGTTGGAGGCTGAGAGGACTAAGGACAGGAGACAAATCAGTCATGTGGTCCATCCATACAATGGAGCATGACTCAGTGTTAAGGGATCGCAGCACTAACAGACACATGCCATTGAGTGCAGGAAGCCAGATCCGAAAGTCCGAGCTGTATGAGATTTAGATGATGCCCAAAAAAGGCAAAACTACAGGCACAGAAACCAAACTAGCAGGGGCCAGGGACTGGGGTGCAGGGAGAGGTGATGAGTCCCTGAGAGTTAGAGAGAAGTAAGGTCAGGAGACAAAAATCACCGTTGTCCACAGGTAAGTCAACGCATACCAACTTTGAGTAGAGGGAAAGAATTTAGGGGCTGCGCACCATGGCTCACACCTGTAATCCCAGCTTTTTGGGAGACCAGGGCGGGCGGAACACCTGAGGTCAGGAGTTCAAGCCCAGCCTGGCCAACACTGCAAAACCCCGTCTCTACTGAAAATACAAAAATCAGCCAGGCGTGGTGGTGGGCACCTGTAATCCCAGGCTGAGGCAGGAGAATCGCTTGAACCCAGGAGGTGGAGGCTGCATTGAGCCAAGATTGTGCCACTGCACTCCAGCCTGGGTGACAGAGCAAGACTTGGTCTCAAAAAAAAAAACAAAATTGGGACAGGCCAACTCTGGGAATTGGGTACAAGAGAGGGCACATACAGGCAGGGAACAGAATCTGGAGGAAAAGAACAAAACTTTGACAGGTGCCAATGAAATTATGAAATCTGTCAGTAAGCCTCTGGGAGACACAGGGTTCTGGAGATGGGCACCCCTGGAAGAGCAGGCTCCGTTCTCTACCAGTCAGATGCCTGTACATTTCCTTCCACCAAGTCAGGACACCTGGCTTCTGTGGGAGTTCTTATCACCTGAAGGAAATCCAAACACTCTCTCCTAGAAAGGAATATCGTCACCAACCCCACCTATCTCTCTGAGACCATCAGACTTTCCTGTATACAAGGATTTCTGGTCTAACTGGGCATGGGACCCCAACAGGTGGGACACATCCTCTGCTCACCGCGGGCACACACATTGGTGGTCACCAGAACCTTCTCTTTGCCCTCTCGGAAGCGCTCAATCACCGCAGCCCTCTGTTCCACCATCATCTCTCCACTCAGCAGAGCCACCTGGTGGCCTTCTTTTGAGAGCTCTGCTGCCAGCCAGCTAGCTGTTTTGCGAGTC
>CAUYQU010077058.1:0-18702 GCA_963574635.1 Cheracebus regulus
AGCGAATTATCCTAAATATATATGCACTCAATACAGGAGCACCCAGATTCATAAAGCAAGTTCTTAGAGACCTATAAAGAGAATTAGACTCCCACACAACAATAGTGGGAGACTTTAACACCCCACTGTCAATATTAGACAGATCAAAGAGACAGAAAATTAACAAGGATATTCAGGACTTGAACTCAGCTGTGGAACAAGCAGACCTAATAGACATCCACAGAACTATCCACCCTAAATCAACAGAATATACACTTTTCTCAGCACCTCATCACACTTATTCTAAAATTGAACACATAATTGGAAGTAAAACACTCAACAAATGCAAAAGAATGGAAATTATAACAGTCTCTCAAACCACAGTGCAATCAAATTAGAACTCAAGATTAAGAAATTCACTCAAAACTGCACAACTACATGGAAACTGAACAACCTGCTCCTGAATGACTACTGGGTAAATAATGAAATTAAGGCAGAAATAAATAAGTTATTTGAAACTAATGAGAACAAAGACACAACATACCAGAATCTCTGGGACACAGCTAAAACAGTGTTTAGAGGGAAATTTATAGCACTACGTGCCCACAGGAGAAAGCGGGAAAGATCTAAAATTGACACCCTAACGTCACAATTAAAAGAACGAGAGAGGCAAGAGCAAACAAATTCAAAAGCTAGCAGAGGACAATAAATAACAAAGATCAGTGCAGAACTGAAGGAGATAAAAACACGAAGAACCCTTCAAAAACTAAATGAATCCAGGAGCTGTTTTTTGAAAAGATTAAGAAAATAGATAGAATGCTAGCCAGACTAATAAAGAAGAAAGGAGAGAAGAATCAAATAGACACAATAAAAAATGATAAAGGGGAGGTCACCACTGATCCCACAGAAATACAAACTACCATCAGAGAATACTATAAACACCTCTACTCAAATAAAGTAGAAAATTTAGAAGAAATGGTTAAGTTCCTGGACACATACACCCTCCCAGGACTAAACCAGGAAGAAGTCAAATCCCTGAATAGACCAACAACAAGTTCTGAAATTGAGGCAGTAATTAACAGTCTACCAAACAAAAAAAGCCCAGAACCAGACAGATTCACACCCAAATTCTATCAAAGGTACAAAGAGGAGCTGGTACAATTCCTTTTGAAACTGTTCTGAACAATTGAAAAAGAAGGACTCCTTCCTAACTCATTTTATGAGGCCATCATCATCCTGATACCAAAACCTGGAAGAGACGACAACAACAAAATTTCAGGCCAATATCGCTGAAGAACATCGATGCAAAAATGCTCAATAAAATACTGGCAAACCAAATCCAGCAGCACATCAAAAAGCTTATCCACCACGATCAAGTTGGCTACATCTCTGGGATGCAAGGCTGGTTCAACATAGGCAAATAGATAAATGTAATCCATCACATAAACAGAACCAATGACAAAACCACATGATTATCTCAATAGATGCAGAAAAGGTCTCTGATAAAATTCAACACCCCTTCATGCTAAAAACTCTCAATAAGCTAGGTATTGATGGAATGCATCTCAAAATAATAAGAACTATTTATGACCAACCCACAGCCAATGTTATACTGAGTGGCAAAAGCTGGAAGCATTCCCTTTGAAAACCAGCACAAAACAAGGACACCCTCTCTCATCACTTCTATTCAACATAGTATTGGAAGTCCTGGTCAGGGCAATTAGGTAAGAGAAAGAAATAAAGGGTATTCAAATAGGAAGAGAGGAAGTCAAACAGTCTCTTTTGCAGATGGCATGATTGTATATAGAGAAAACCCCATTGTCTCAGCCCAAAATCTCCTTAAGCTCATAAGCAGCTTCAGCAAAGTCTCAGGATACAAAATCAATGTGCAAAAATCAAAAGGATTCCTATACACCTATAGTAGGCGGAGAGCCAAATCATGAGTGAGCTCTCATTCACAATGGCTACAAAGAGAATAGGATACCTAGGAGTACAACTTACAAGGGATGTGAAGGACCTCTTCAAAGAAAACTACAAATCACTGCTGAAGGAAATAAGAGAAGGTACAAACAAATGGAAAAACATTACATGCTCATGGATAGGAATAATCAACATGATGAAAATGGCCATAGTGCCCAAAGTAATTTATAGATTCAGTGGTGTGCCCATCAAACTATCAATGACTTTCTTCACAGAATTAGAAAAAACTACTTTAAATTTCATATGAAACCAAAAAAGAGCCCATATAGCCAAGACAATCCTAAGCAAAAAGAACAAAGCTGGAAGCATCACGTTACCTGACTTCAAACTATATTACAAGGCTACAGTAACCAAGACAGCATGATCCTGGTACCAAAACAGATATATAGATCAATGGAACACAACAGAGGCCTCAGAAATAACACCACACATATACAACCATGTGATCTTTGACAAACCTGACAAAAATAAGCAATGGGGAATGGACTCTGTATTTAATATATGGTGTTGGGAAAACTGGCTAGCCATATGCAGAAAACTGAAACTGGACCCCTTCCTTACACCTTATACAAAAGTTAACTCAAGATGAATTGAAAGCAATGGCAACAAAAGCCAAAATTGGCAAATCTAGTCTAATTAAACTAAAAGCTTCTGCACATCAAAAGAAACCATCATCAGAGTGAACAGGCAACCTACAGAATGGGAAAAAATATTTGCAATCTATACAACTGACAAAGGGCTAACATCCAGAATCTACAAGGAACTTAAACAAATTTACAAGAAAAAAAAAACAAACAACTGCATCAAAAAGTGAGCAAAAAATATGAACACACACTTATCAAAAGAAGATACTTTCGTGGCCAATAAACATGAAAAAAGGCTCATCATCTGTGTTAATTAGAGAAATGCAAACCAAAACCACAATGAAATACAATCTCATGCCAGCTAGAATGGTGATCATTAAAAAGTCAGGAAACAACAGATGCTGGAGAGAATGTGGAGAAATAGGAATACTTTTAAACTGTTGGTGCAAATGTAAATTAGTTCAACCATTGTGGAAGACAGTGTGGCCATTCCTCAAGGATCTAGAACCAGAAATATCATTTGACCAAGCAATCCCATTACTTGGTATATACCCAAAGGATTATAAATCATTCTATTATAAAGACACATGCATATGTATCTTTACTGCAGCACTATTCACAATAGCAAAGACTTGGAACCAACCCAAGTGCCGATCAATAATAGACTGGATAAATTAAATGTGGCACATATACACCATGGAATACTATGCAGCCATAAAAAGGATTAGTTCCTGTCCTTTGTAGAGACATGGAATAAGCTGAAAACCATCGTTTTCAGCAAACTAACACAGGAACAGCAAACCAAACATTGCATATTCTCACTCATAATTGGGAGTTGAACAATGAGAACACCTGGACACAGGGAGGGGAATATCACACACCAGGGCCTGGGGTGTGGGGGACTAGGGGAGGGATAGCATTAGGAGAAATGGCTAATGTAGACAATGGGTTGATGTCCATGCAGCAAACCACCATGGCACGTGTATACCTATGTAACAAACCTGCATGTTCTGCCCAGCACATGTATCCCAGAACTTAAAGTATCATTAATAAAAAAAAAAAAAGAATGAAATATTTAGGAATACAGTTAACCAGGGAAGTGAAAGATGTCTACAATGAGAATTACAAAACACTGCTGAAAGAAATCAGAGAAGACACAAACAAATGGAAAAACATCCCATGCTTATGGATAGGAAGAATCTATATTATTAAAATGTCCATACTGTCCAAAGCAATTTACAGATTCAATGCTATTCATATCAATCTACCAATGACATTCTTCACAAAAATAGAAAAAAACTATTTTAAAATTCATATGGAACCGAAACAGCCCAAATGGCCAAGGCAATCCTAAGAAGAAAGAAGAAAGCTGGAGGCATCATGATATCTGACTTCAAACTATACTACAAGATCACAGTAAGCGAAACAGCATCGTACTGGTACATAAACAGGCATATAGACCAATTGAACAGAATAGAGAGTCCAGAAATAAGGCCACACATTTACAACCCCTGATCTTTGACAAAGCTGACAAAAACGAGCTTGAAAAAGGATTCCCTATTCAATAAATGCTGCTGTTATATCCAGCTAGCCATACACAGAAGATTGAAGCTGGACTACTTCCTTATACCATATACAAAAATCAACTAGAGATGGATTAAAGACTTAAATGAAAAACCCAAAACTACCAAAACCCTGGAAGGCAAACTAGACGTTACTATCCTGGACATAGCAACATGCAAAGATTTCAAAGATGCCAAAAACAATTACAAAGAAAATAAAAATCCACAAGTGGGATCCAATTAAACTTAAAAGTGACAAAGGAGATCTAATTAACTAAAGAGTTGCTGCACTGCAAAAGAAACTATCAACAGAGCAGTTTTGATTACTGTAGCATTGTAGTATATAGTTTGAAGTCAGGTAGCTTGATGCCCCTAGCTTTGTTTTGTTTTGTTTTGTTTTTTGCTTAGGATTGTCTTGGCTATGTGGGCTCTCTTTTGGTTCCGTATGAAGTTTAAGGTGTTTTTTTTCCAGTTCTGTGAAGACAGTCAATGGTAGCTTCATGGGGATAACACTGAATCTATAAATTACTTTGGGCAGTATGGCCATTTTCACAATATTAGTTCTTCCTAGCCATGAGCATGGAATGTTTCTCCATGTATTTGTGTCCTCTCTTATTTCATTGAGCAGTGGTTTGTAGTTCTCCTTAAAGAGGTCCTTTACATTCCTTGTTAGTTGTATTCCTAGGTATTTTATTATCTTTGTAGCAATTGTGAATGGGAGTTCGCTCAAGATTTGGCTCTCTGACTGTTATTGGTGTACAGGAATGCAAACAGACAACCTACAAAATAGGCAAAGATTTTTGCGCACTATGAATCTGACAAAGGTCTAATATCCAGCATGTGCAAGGAACATAACCAATATATAAGAGAAAAACAAACAACCTTATTAAAAAGTGAGCAAAGGACATGAGCAGACACTTCTCAAAAGAAGACATACATGCCGCCAACAAGCACATGAAAAAAGACTCAATATCACTGCTCATTAGAGAAATGCAAATGAAAACCACAATGAGATACCATTTCACATCAGTCAGAATGACTATTATTAATAGATTCTGGCAAAGTTGCCAAAAGATGCTGGTACATAAACACTTTGCCAGAGAAGAGCACACTTATATACTGTTGGCGGGAATGAAAATTAGTTCAACCATTGTAGAAAGCAGTATGACAATTCCTCAAAGTGCTAAAAGCAGAATTATCATTGGACCCAGCAATCCCATTACTGAGCATATGCCCAGAGAAATGTAAATCATTCTACCATAAAGACACATGCATGCAAATGTTCATTGCAGCACTATTCACAATAGCAAGGACATGGAATCAACCTAAATGACCATCAATGACAGATTGGATAAAGAAAATGTAGTACCTATACACCATGGAATATTATGCAGCCATAAAAGAGAACAAGATCATGCCCTTTGTGAGAACATGGTTGGAGCTGGAGGCTATTATCCTTAGCAAACTAACGAAGGAACAAAAAAACCAAAACCCACACTTTCTCTTATAAGTGGGAGCTAAATGTTAAAAATTTATGAACACAAAGAAGGAAACTACAAATATTGGGGGCTACTTGAGGGTAGAGGGTGAGAGGAGGAAGAGGAGCAGAAAAGATTGGGTACTGGGCTTAATACCTGGGTGATGAAATAATATGTACAACAAACCCCCGTGACATGCGTTTACCTATGTAACGAACCTTCACATGTACCCTCAAATCTAAAATTAAAGTTTTTTTAAAAATTCACACACAAAAAACAATATAAGAATGTTTATTGTAGCAGTATTTATAATAGTAAAACAACTGGAAGAAATCTAAATGTACGTCAATAGTAACAGGTTAAATAAATTAACATACAGCTGCTGTATCTTGTAGTACAAAGCAGACAATAAAAAGATGCTGATGTTTTTTAACATGAAAATAAGCCTGTAACCATTTCTTTCTTTTTCCAGTTTTTGAATGATTAGATTACAGAAGTAATTATGAAGTATGTAACAATTTACATTAAATATATGTACATCCTATCGTTCTCCATTGATTTGCACAGATTGTACAGATTTTCATGACTTCATATTCTTAAGTACAAATATGAAGATGTGTGTGATGCATATTTGTTGTTGCAAACATTGTTAAAGCCTTTGTTCCAGACCTAACAGACTAATTTATTTCAATGGACACCAATGAAAATAATCATTAAAGATAGGATTTAGCACAGAGAAAATGTAGAAAAGCCATACTTGGTGCAAGGAAAATATTCAGTCTATCTGAAGTCAGCAATATGCAAATGAGTCATCTGAATATTTGTCTAAAATGTTGATCTATCTAAGGAAATCTCTTCTACTACTGCCCACTAGCCACCCTATTAAGGCACAGAGATTTTGAAGGAAGGTGACATAGAATAAAGGTATGATCTCTCACTTGTAGCACCATTTTTGTACATAGTTCAGGGTTACCTCCACCATCCCCCCAAAAAAAAGACTCATTGTAACTTAGTATACTACTCTGAGTTCTAATACCGATTTTTATGTTAAATTCTCCATCTCTTACAGTGTTCCTAGGAGCATCTTAGGCTCGCACAAGTTACGTTGAGGGAAGCCCTGATAAGATTCTTCCCAGTTACTGATTTGTAAACTGTCTTATACCCATTGAGCTTAATTTTTATGTGAATGTTCCAATTTTGACCAAAAAGGGATTCAAATAATTTCTTTAACTCTTTCATTTCATTTGCTCTTTTATTGTTCATTTGTCAAAGCAGTCCTGGTTTTGCATAAGCACCATTGTAGTGTCTGAGTTTAGCATTAGGTACAGGATAAAATGATCAGAATATGAAATGAGGCTGCACTTGTTTTCCTGGGTCATCTTTGTTTCTAAGTCATTTATTTATCTCATAAGAAACAGTGTCTGACTGTTGACCTTGATAGAATATACATTCAGTACAATCTTCTCTCTTGTCTCCTCAGATCTTCTTCCACAAATTGTCATCTGATTTCTTATTTTAAATTAGCATATTTTATTACTTAATAAGTAGCACAATAACAAAATTCGTTCTAATGGTGAAATCCAGAGTAAAGTAATTGTCCATATGGACATAGAAAAGTCACCATAGTTTCTAGTTGCACACACACATGTGGGTGGACACAGTGTAAAAATTATTTTCCTTTCTTGGGCTAAGATGGTCAATTAAAGTAAAAGTGAGAAAAAGGAAACATGATGCTTATTTGAAATTAACATGAAAAGTCATATAGGAGGAAGAATTTTGGCCTAAAAGGGATCTAAACTCTTCCCTCCTTGCTTTTGCCCTGGTCCCTGTGTTCAGGGTTGGATCTCAAGGGGCTGGCCTAAAGGTGTGTCACTTTCAGGTAGCTTAAAGAAGGGAAAGCCCACTGTATGGGCCCGAGCCTTGAGAAGAAGTTCAGCCAGGAGCCAAAGAGCCAGAACAAATGAGATCCGAAATGCAGAAGCAAAAGGAATCTCAAGGAATGGCGAGTCAAAAACAGGCTCTGGTCTAAAATCTATGACTTAGCTTGCTTTGTCATTTTAAGCTTATTGCTTAACTTCTCTGAGCCTCAGTTTTTTCATTTATAACAAGTAGCAACTCTATCTCCTCAATTGATATTATATGGAAATACTTTGAAAGTGTTATACAAATGTAAGGTTTTGACTATTATAAAAATACAAATATTTTGTCATTTGAATTCTTCCTATTTGAAATTTTAAGGCCGGGGGTAATTCATGGAAATCATATGTGTGCTTTTCCTTATTCCAGTGTCAGAGGTGATTGAATCTATTGGGGACGCTTTGAAAAAGTTTTACATATACATATATATGTGTATATATATGAATATATATATATAAAGTATATTACTATATATATATATATTGTGTGTGTGTGTGTGTGTGTGTGTGTGTGTGTGTGTGTGTGTGTGTGTGTGTGTGTGTGTTACAAGAAAAGTCATGTCGAAGCCTTCAACCATTGCCAGTTTTCCAAAGTATCCCTTTATGGCAATAGCAAGAGAAAATTTAGATTCCAATTCCTCCTTTATTTGGGTGGAGAAGCCTAGAAACCTATCCTCTCTGAACTGTGGGAAGCCTTAGAGTTCCTTGAAATGTCATGGAGGTGGGAGAAGACTGTCAGGAGAGAGATACTGTATTTCCTGCCAATGAGCAGGTGGGAACTTTATCAATTAATGGGAAGGAATGAGAGTCATAGGCATATATGCACCCTGAGCTTGTAGAATGACTGGCAAGAGTTATTATAGCATACTTATTTGGCAATTTCAAGAATTTTAGTGTCAGAATATGAATATCATGCCTGATAGGGACAATTAGAAGAGGAAACAGAAGGTGGGCAATAAAAGGGCATTTTACTCAGAAGCTACAGCATGTGCCAAGGCACAGCAGCACAAGGAAGCCTTGGTGTGACTTGGGTTTTGAGGGTTAGAGCTCAGTGTGTGATGTGTAAGAAAGGGGTAGGGAGAGCAATGGGAGGAGTCAGGTCTGAATCTCAAGGCATATGAAAGACCTGAAATGTCATACAAAGATGTTTCTCTTCTGGAACTTTGAAAATTCATAAGCAAGGAAGGGATCTGATCAAATTCAGAGGGATGCATGAGAAAATTCTCTGCAGCATGATAATTAAAATTTTCTCCAATACAATGGACATATTTTTAAAACATTTTAATCAATTTAAAATCTCAGAAGCCTAGTATCCCAGATATGCTATTCAGAATATTAGATTAATAATTATTTATAATAGATTCAATGTTTAAAAAATATGAAATTCAATTTCCTTTAAAAATAAGAAAAATGTTTTTAAAAAAAGAGCATTGAGGAAACAAGCAATATAAGGACAGCAGACAAGCAAGATTGCCTTTAAGTAGATGAGAGTAAATTGAATAGGTTCTTTTTCTTCTTTCGGCTTAGGCATGTTTATTTAATTACACACATATCTATTTTAACACACTAGTGTGTTACTGTATCATAACATTCGTAATTCAAACTCAGACTTGCCAGGAGTGTGGCTTAGCACTGTACAAAACAACTGCAGATACCAAACCATGCAGGCAAACCCAAAACCATGCTACTGGTTTCCACGTAACCCAAATGCTCCAACACCACAAACATCTAGGAAATGGAATAATCTAAGTTAAGACCTTGAGGGGAAGCAAAAAGAGGAGTGCCAGAAGTGAAACCATATGTTTCCCAAGAGCCATGGAGTTGCAGAGAGACAGGAACACTTGTCCTTAACTATGATTTGCTTACAAGATATGGCAGAGAAATAGTCCTAACAGCCTCTGTAATAGGATATGTTTTTGTAACTAATTGGACTATCTGTGTGTAAACTCGATGCTGTAACATTTTGACTATTGCATGTAACCTTTTATTAACATACATCAACCTTTGAAAATAATTGCCTTCTCTCAATAAGGGTATGTTTTAAGGCAATCAGGTTATATAGCTATTTCCTATTTCACTGAAACCCAGAGAAGTTGTCCTTCATATAAGGCACATGTGGTGGGATTTGGGTTCTGAGCCCATGACTTTCTTTCCTTGAGTCACATTAATGCTGCTTTATATAGCACTGAGGCCAAACAAGCATCATGCACACCTAGAAACGCATCCTTCACAATATGTAAAGAACTTAAACCATCTAAGTCTAAAGCAATTACTTTCTTAAGGAAATACTAACTACTAATCTAACTATTAAAGATGCTAGCAGGCAAACCATGGCTCTCCTGTTTCTTTTCTTTCTTTCTTTTTAAAAAGTTAAGTAATTTTATTTTTATTTTTATTTTTTTGAGACAGAGTCTTGTTCTGTTACCAGGTGCCAGGTTGGAGTATGGTGGCACAATCTCGGCTCGCCACAACCTCCACCTCCTGGGTTCAAGCAATTCTCCTGCCTCAGCCTCCTGAGTAGCTGGGACTACAGGCACACGCCACCACGCCCAGCTAATTTTTGTATTTTTTAGTAGAGACAGGGTTTCACCATGTTGGCCAGGATGGTCTCGATCTCTTGATCTCGTGATCCACCCGCCTCGGCCTCCCAAAGTGCTGGGATTACAGGTGTGAACCACCGCGCCCAGTCACTAATTTTTAAATTGACAAATAAACATTGTATATATTTATAATGTATGACATGATGTTTTGAAATACTTATACTTCCTGTTTCTCTCGTAATCAGGAATCCTAAAGGACTTTTTCAAAATTGCCCTCAAGTAACAAAAAACATAAGAGAGAATAGATGAAAGGAGGATCTCAGGTAGGTTAAGATATATGCTCCCATGTTGCATACTGAAAACATAATCATAGATAATGGAAGTGAACTTCGGTTTTCATTTTCTACCTCGAATTAACATGATATTCTTTTATTAGGCTAGAATACGCCAATATAAATCAAACAAGAATAGAACCTTTCCCCAAATAATAAGTAAAGAAGCATGATAGAGTAGGAAAATACCAAATTAGCTACAAATTTTCCATCTCATTGTCTTCTGTAAAATAAAATTTTATAACGAACACGCTCCGTACAAGCTGTGCTGGTAGGTCTCGCTTCCAAAAACACTCACAGAGCAGTAATAAAAACCAAGCATGAACTCTAGGACATCTGCTATGGCATTGTTATCAAACGCAATCATTTTGGTCACAAATCTATACTAGCTTCAACTTTTTGTTGAAATATTAGTTCGTCTGCAGCATCTCCAATCTGGCACGCGAGGACTGACAGATGCTCTGGTTTTACCTCATCTTCAACTTACATGGCTTCTCATTATACTAGCTATAGCTCGGCAAACTATTCGTCTGTTCTGGAAGGCGGACAAAATGCCATCTGTCTCTGCACGGTTATCAAAACGAATACTGCAGTATAAAGAAACTCAGATCCAAATCGGGAGAGTGAGGAGTTGCACTCCATCCACATCCTATTACAAATTATACACACACACACACACACACACACACACAATATATATATATATATATATATATATATATATATACACACACACACACACACACACACACACACACACAAGGGTTCAACACTCAAGTTTTCCAACAATTCTATGATGTGAATATTTTCAACCAATAGGCACATATCACGTTTCCTAGCTCTATTTGTAACCCATGCAGTTTACATCATCTGACACTAATTACTAGCTAGAAGGCAAGAGAGCAGTTCTCTCCCAGCAAAAGATTCCAAGGTCATTCTGCAACTGAAAGCAGGTGGGAGCCTTACTGTAAAAATCAGGCTAGATTCAGAGACAATGGAGAGGAGGAAAGGGGAAAAATTATTTATAGAAATGGAAGAACAAGTGTATTTCAACAACAGGCTATACCCTTGCAAATCAGTGCGTGGGGAGAGGAGGAGAGGGGTGATGAGAGATAGAGGCTGACCCAACAGAAAACCTAAAAATTGTGCTGACAGTTTTGTTAGCACAATACTAACAGTGTGACTAGGAAAGAGCCAGAGGTAACTGCAAAGCAGCGTTGTCAGATGTTCGACTCGTTATCTGCAGCAAATGCAGAACTTGAACTTTACGCTCGACTTTAGGTCTAACTTTGATTCTTATACTTCCATAGATTTGAAGCACAGAAATGTAAAAGATCTTTCAACCTGGAAAAAAAATGAATACATCAGGAAATTCAAGGAGTTCTTTAAAGCTCGTACTTTTCTTCAGTGGAGGTGCTAGAGATCAAGATCACTCACACTGAGGATCTTGAGATTTGGAGACTGTGATTTAGGGGCTATTCAGCCCTTTACTCCTGAAACTCTTAACATTTAAAGTTGCCTGCTCAGAGCCAATAGTACATTCTCACCAGCAATTTATAGGTACCAAAGTCTTTCTGTTGTCCATATCAGTGCCTTGTCATTTTCAAATTAAGTCTTCATTCAAACTCCTAGATCCAGACATCTGTCTGAAAAACTGGATGAGGATTACAAGTCAGAACAAATGCCATTTTTCCACTCTGAAGTCAACTGGTTTTTATCTGTTTACATAAACTTTTGTTTAATGCTGTAGTTTATATGAAATGAGATTCTGGAAGCCTTAAGTGAAAGCTGTCAGTCCAGTTCCCATATGGATCAGTTAACTTGGCCATGTCACAGCCCCATGCTCTCCTCCCACCCAGTGAATCATCTGGCAAATGGCACTGTTGGTCACAAGAAGAGTCAAGGAGAAAATGTGGATAGACCAGTGCAAATCCATCCTTGTGGCTGAGGAGTAATGACCAGGAGTCAGGAGGGCTATCTTGGTGTAAACAGAAGAGCCCAGTTTCATTTTTGCTGTCTTCTCCACTTCTCACACTAAATTTCACCCACAAGCATCATTTCTGCCAAAGTTGTTTGAAGTTCCTGCACTTACCTGACTACGTGTTATAATAATCTTTATTGATTTACAGTGATGCTAGTGTATATTATCACAATCAAGACAATGGATACCCTTTTAAGAGAAAAAGTTCGCCTTCATGCAGAGAAACATCTCAAGGAAAAGAAAGAGCCTGGCTGGACCAGAAGCCCAGTGCTGCATTGAAGATGCCCCAGGACAAAAACTGCCACACAGACAGGGAGTGCACTCAAGTCAGCTAAGCCATCTATGAGTGCTTAGCCGCACCTTGCTATGCTCCTCCAGTGGGCTCCTGATACCCGCTTGCTCCCGGATGATCTGAACTCTGTTTCTTTTCTGAACTTTGGATTTTGGACTCTCCTTTAGCTCTTGGTGACTCCTGGCTGACTTAAAAAAAATCAGCCTCCTCTTTAAGTACACAGCACTGCCTCTTGAAGGAGTATTCTCGCTACTCACTCAGCAGGCCCCTGGCCAGGACCATTGCACCAGACACAATAGCAGAATAAAGCTGGAGGACATGACATGAAGCAAATACTCTAACCTCTATGTACATGTGTTTTTTCCTTTTTCAGATGGAGACACTTATAGCAATCCTGCTTCTTTCACTGGGATAAAACAGTGCCTGGCCCAGAAAAACTTCTCAATCAATATTTATTAATATATTAAAAGACTAGAAAGTTAATCATTCATCCAAGTATAAGGTGATACTATTTTAATAGGAAATTATTTTAAATGTCTCAGGCTTCTCAACATTTGCATATAATCTAAGATGGTAGCAACTGCCAACTGATAAGATTTTGAACATATATTACAATATGTAATATTGTAAATAACATTTACATAGCTTATATGTACTGAGTGCATACTAGGTATCAGGAAATACTCTAAGCATCTTATACAGATTAACACATTGAATCCTCACAACGAGCCTGCAGAATAAAGACTATTATTACTGTCATTTTATTTATGAGGAAACTGAGGTTCAGAGAGGTCAAGTGGCATGCCTCATGCCTCTAGTCACTTACATAGATAATAAGTGACAGAGTTGGGATTTAACACCAGCTCGATCACTGGCTCCAGAACCTTTGTATTGCCATGATGCTCTTCTACTAGTAAAGATGAAAGTCAAATACGCAGGATAAGATATAAAACAGCTAATCCTAAACCAGACTTTTGTTGTGTCATAGAACCCAACAACTACACAGAAAAAAAAAAAGTGGCTACGCATTGACTTTCCCAACACAGCACCTACAAAACTACGGTTGTCATCTACGATAATATTGATGACAAAAATACCATTAGAACGCACACCTTCTTTTTTGCTATCTGTCCACTCTCAGTTACATTTAGGAGACAAGTTGCTTCATGTTATGTGCAGTTTGCAGGTGCATTTGCCTCGTTGCTTTCTCAATTCTGTAAGCAGCAGTGGTAAGGCAGAAGGAGCATTCAACTTGGAGTCAGAAAAGCTGGACTTTGCTCCTGAATGGCAATAACCGGCCTTTACTTTCACTGCTCAGGTAAGGAGCTTGAAACAGATTCTGGATTAAGCTTGTGCAAGAGCTACAATTATATGGTCTTATAATGTTGAAGTTAATGTTTATCTCCCAAGCAAAAATGGGCTGAAGGCAGGGTAGGGGAGGTGGGGACTCAATGTGCTGCAACACCGGAAAAGGCATTAGAAAATCCACAGAACTTGCTTTAATCCAGAAGAGTCTGTAGTTTTAGCTCCAAATGTCTGTCAGTGAACCAACTACTTTAAACTTCTTTTGGCAATAATGAGATTCTGGTGATGATGGGGACGATCTATTGCCTTGATTTACTGTGCAACTACCACAAGCCTAATATTTTACATACGTTACTTCACAAGAATACTGCAAGACAGGTATTATAATTCCCACTTTACACATGTGCAAACCAAAGCTCAGAGAGAAGCAATGGCTCTTACCAAGCTTACACAGCTAGGAAGCGGCAGAGATGGTGTTCTAATCACCAGGGTCAAGCTCAAAGACACATCAGGTAAACTTATTCATCATTATGTATCTATAACCTAACCCAACACCTAGCACTTACTATCTAACTCAATCAGTGCATATTGAATGAAGGAATCACTCCAAAATGTGTGCTCTCACCACTCTACATGCTGCCTTTCCATGACTCAATCTCTGTCTCTTGCTCCTGATACATTAGGCATTTTATATTTGTTCTCTCACATAATTTATTTAGTAAAACTTCAAGATAATTTCATTACTAGGGCCAGGCGTGGTGGCTCATGCACTTTGGGAGGCCGAGGTGGGCGGATCACAAGGTCAGGAGTTTGAGACCAGCATGACCAACATGGTGAAACTCTGTCTCTAAAAATAAAAAAAAAAAATTAGCCAGGCGTGGTGGTGTGTCCCTGTAATCCCAGCTGCTAAGGAGGCTGAGGCAGGAGAATCACTTGAACCCGGGAGGTGGAGGTTGCAGTGAGCCGAGATTGTGCCACTGTACTACAGCCTGGGCAACAGTGTGAGACCCCATCACACAAAAAAAAGATAATTTAATTACTGTGTTTCTATTTTAGAAATAAGGAAAATGAAATTTGTAGAAGGTAAGCAACTCACCCAAATCTACAAATAAACATAGCTACAAAGTGGTGAATCTGGCTTCGAATCCAGATCTGGCTAGCTCCAAATCCTGACCTTATCAGATTTTAAAGTTATCTGTAAATTGTGAGTTATTATTTAAGAAATAAAAACTAAAGTAATCCTTGTGGAATGTTACTTATAAATGCTAGAGCTGTGTATTTTGAGTTTACTTTCAACTTCTCTGCTATCTTCTCCCACCCCTGCAAGTGCACACACATACACCAAGGCAATTGGCCTCTTGGGTTTTGGTTCTAGCATCATTTAAACCCACACTCTACATACCAGCTGGGCACTTCACTTACAGTGCTACCATGAGAACCACCTTGTGAGAACTGAAAGGCAGACAAGAGACTTGCTTGTTCTTACAGTTCTTTGCACCAATTTCATATAATTCACATTGATATAAAAACAGTCATGCTGAAAGACATTTAATATTATAAGTTTTAAAAGACACATTTTTGGTCTTCATTGGGTAAAAAAAAAGGAGAAAAACAAAATGCATTTTTATTTTCCCATATACTCCAATTTCATAAAGTTCAATGTTGGTTATTTAGGATTGATCAAATGCATAATTTCCGTTAAAATAATATGAAAACCAAAAGCGGCAGTGGGAGTTTCTCAGGTTTTCACTGACTAACTTTACAGAGGTAAATCCTAGACATCATATACCCTCTATAGGGCACCCTTTGGTATGGTTTGCACAATGATACTGACATCATATGCCTCTACAAGCAATATTTAATACGGTCTGATCAGGGTGCCTACCTCTGAGTGAGAGGCCACTTATAGCACAACCACAGTGCTACTCACATGGCATAACTAGGTCTCTCACCTCAGCTCACCTGGCCCCCACACTCACTGTGTGCTCTCCCTTCTGAATCTTACACAGTACCCCAAATGCTATGCCCTTTCAGATCTTCACTCCTTTGCACATGCTGTTCCCCCTTATTAGAATGTCCTTTAAGCTCTTGCCCTTTCAAACTATAAAGTGAGCGCCTATGCATCTTTCATGATCTGGCTTGTCCTCTGGAAACTCCTTCTCAGCATGGCAGAAGTGGTTGCTCTCTACCCCCACTCCAAGCCTAAGCCTACACACATCTTTATGCTACTCAGCTTGTTGGTCTATTTGTTCCACTAAACTTTAAGCCCTTTGAGGTAGGAACCCTCTTCTGTGCATCTTTGGGCCTCTGTGCCTAGGCTTCATGGAGTTTAGCACCCAGTAGATGCTCTGTAGAAGTTCAGTGAATGAATACATGTAGACTCTTGAGACATGGCTCATCCATTTTTCCTAGTTTCCGAAGCAGAAAATTCAAAAAGGCAATTCAAAGGCATGTCTTTAATGCAACTGTCTGGTTAAATCTGTTCACTTTCCATAAGAGACATCTTCTTGCTTCAGTATGGCACATATCTGACAACATGAGTTCACCCTTCAAGTGGAGTGCCTCCATTCTGAATGACAAAACGGGATGGACAAGAGGAGCAGAGAATTGCAAAGCAAACTGTGATCCAACGGGAGAGATGAGGGTCAATCTCAGATGTGATCACATACAATGCTCCATTTATTTCTTGTGATTTCCATTGTATTTCCAAGCACAATGGTTTGGGTCATCTCTTCTTAACCATTTATTCACTTGGGATTTACTCCTCCTACATATTTATGCAATTATAGTATATTAAAACTCTAAAGGATCTTGCACCCAATCTTCCACCCAAAGTAGGTTAAAGTAGAAATAGAAAGATCTCTGGTACCATATGAGAGGCAAATTTTTAAGACGAGCCCTAATGTTTCACACCCTTGTATAATCTTCTTCTCTTGAGTTTGGATAGGACCTGTTTTGCAGATATAATTAAGGTCACTAATCCATCGCATTTTAGTTAATCAAAAATGGATGTTATATTGGGTGGGCTGGATCTAATCCGGTGAATCCTTTAAAAGAGGATCTAGACCTTCCTGGAAGTGAGAGACTCGAAGGAGCAGACTTTTACCACGGATGCTTTATACATCTTATTTTATCATACCAGGAATCCAGCCTCTCCATTGTTAGATATGCATAAGCATGCTGCCACGAATTCTATGGCCACAGGAAATTCTTCCAACAATCTGAGAGAGCTTGGAAATGGCTCCTTCCTTAGGCAAGTCTCCAGACGAGAATACAATCCAGATAGTACCTTGATTGGAGCTTTGTGTGACCCTGAGCAGAGAACTCAGGAAAGCCATGCCTGGATATTTAACCTTTAGAAATTGTCAGATAATAAATTAGTGTTGTTTTAAGTTATGAAGCTGTGGTAACTTGTTATGCAGCAATAGAAGATTGATACAGCATCATATAGACTTGGGGTCCAATACTAGCATCACCTCTTCCTATATAAGTGTGTCACTTTACACTTTGGACCTTCGTTTTTTAATCTATATAATGCAGATTATGTTATTTATCTGATAAGGCAATTGTGAAAAGTAATGAATGAATATAGGTTAAGTGTCTTAATATAATTACTTAATATATGTTAAGTATATATATACTCTAGCTTTCATTCAAAGGCCAAAATATTAATAAAGAGATATTTATGCAGTTCCACTGAATGCCAGGCATTGTTCTAGTTGCTGGGTTTTCAGAAATGAACAAGCCAGATAAGATCCCCACTCTTACGGAATTCACATGCTAACGGTGGGAAGACAGACAGTAAACAGCTAAATATATGAATGAGCAAGAACATATACCGAAAATAAAACAGGATGATATGGTAGAGAGTGCAGGGAGATACATCCAATTGCAAGGCCAGCAAACCGTCCAAAGAGGTGATATCTGACTTGAAATCTGAATGACAAGAAAAAATCAGTTTGTGTCATCAAGGATCAAGGTATTACAGAAAGAGGAAAGAGCCAGTGCAAAGCCTTCAAGTGTGAGAGTGTAGTGTTTCTGTGAAACAGTAAGAAGGCCAATGGGGCTGAAGCAGAGGAAGTATGGGGAGTAGAGAGGAGGGAGGTTGGCAGAGGAGGCAGAGAGATAGGCAGGGGCAATATCATACAGAGCCTCATAGACCATGGCCAAGAATTTGCTTTTATCCAATTTCCCAGGAGAGAGTTTTGACCCAGATGAATGGCATTATCTGATTTATATGTTACAAGATCATTCCATTGCTGTATGGTGCATGGATTGTAGGGAACAAAGGTTGAAACTCAGAGGACAGTCGTATTGCAGTAGTTCAGACAAAAGGGAACTGGGACTTGGACTGGAGGGAGGAGGAAAGCGCCGCATAGGTCATTCAACTAAATATTTTCTCAATGATTAAATACAAATTTCACACAAAGTAAAATGCCATATTTTTTCCACCCTTTATTTTATTTATTTATTTATTTATTTATTTTTTATTGCATTTTAGGTTTTGGGGTACATGTGAAGAACATACAATATTGTTGCATAGGTACACACGTGGCAGTGTAATTTGTTGTCTTCCTCCCCATCACCTATATCTGGCATTTCTCCCCATGCTATCTCCCCCCAACTCCCCACCCCCCACTGTCCCTCCCCTAGGTCCCCCCAACATCCCCCAGCATATAGTGCTCCCCTCCCGGTGTCCATGTGTTCTCATTGTTCAACACCCGTCTATGAGTGAGAACATGCGGTGTTTGAT
>CAUYQU010077059.1:0-14509 GCA_963574635.1 Cheracebus regulus
TTTATTTTTTTTTTTTCATAAAATAAAAACTACCATTATTATTCAGCTCATTTTAAATTCAAGTGCAATTGTCTTATTTTTTTTTTTTTTTTTTTTTTTTTTTTTTTTTTTTGAGATAGAGTCTTGCTGTGTCGTCCAGGCTGGAGTGCAGTGGCACGATCTCAGCTCACTGCAACCTCCACCTCCCAGGTTCAAGTGATTCTCCTGCCTCAGTCTCCCACGTAGCTGGGAGTACAGGCGCCTGCCATCACGCCCAGCTAATTTTTTGCATTTTTGGTAGAGACGGGGTTTCACTATGTTGGCCAGGATGGTCTCTATCTCCTGATCTCATGATCCACCTGCCTCGGCCTCCCAAAGTGCTGGGATTACAGGCATGAGCCACCTCGCCTGGCCCACATGGAGTCTTTAGTCTACGTTTAGGTAATTGTTTTTTTGAGACAGGGTCTTACATTTAGGTAATTGGGTTTTTTTTGTTGTTGTTGTTTTTGAGAAAGGGTCTCGCTCTGTCGCCCAGGCTGGAGTGCAGTGGTGCGATCCAGCTCACTGCAACCTCTGCCTCCTGGGTTCAAGCGAATTCTCCTGCCTCAGCCTCCCTAGTAGCTGGGACTATAGGTGTGTGACACCACACCTGGCTAATTTTTGTGTTTTTTGGTAGAGATGTGGTTTCACTGTGTTGGCCAGGTTGGTCTCAGAACTCCTGGTGTCAAGTGATCTGCCCACCCTGGCCTCCCAAAGTTTCATGCCCCGCCCATTTAGGTAATTCTTAATTATTTATACAAAGAAGGGAGTGTTAGGACAGGTTGTTTTAAATACTGTTTACTTGCTTTCTAATGTATTTTTGTTCAAAAGCCATCATCAAATGGCTTAGAGTAGGTGATGCTACTAAAATGAAGTAAAGACACAATACATAATTGGTGATTATTTAAATGACCAAACTCTATACTTGTCAGACACCTGAGCACTTTTGAAGACCAATCAAAACCAATGATACAGGTGGGTGTGGTGGTTCACACCTGTAATACTAGCACTTTGGGAGGCTGAAGGCGGGTGGATCACAAGGTCAGGAGTTTGAGACCAGCCTGGCCAACATGGTAAAATGGCATCTCTACTAAAAATACAAAAATTAGCTGGGTGTGGTGGCAGGCACCTGTAGTCCCAGCTACTCTGGAGGCTGAGGCAGGAGAATTGCTTGAACCCAGGAGGTAGAGGTTGCAGCGAGCCAAGATTATGCCACTACATTCTAGCCTGGACAACAGAGCAAGACTTCATCTCAAAGAAAAAAATCAACAACAAAAATCAATGATAAAATTATTAGGCATTAACATTCTGCCTAAAAGAACTAGCAAAACAGTGAATTGCCTCAGTATTTATTTATTTTTGTTATATTTAATATGGACATGTCAAATGATTAAACTTTAATATACCTTTATCTTCTATAGATGTGTTTAATATACTTTTGTCTTCTACAGATGTATTTTTACCAAATTCAGCTCATTCTACCTCTAGGAGTCAGTCTGATCTCAATAAGGAAAATCAAAAGCCAGTTTACAAATCCGACAAATGTACAGAAGCAGACACATGTAAGAATTCACCTTTAGATGAATTAGAAGAAGGAGAAATTATAAGTGATAGTGAAACATCTAAATCACAAGGAAGTTTTGAAAAAAATGCCAAGCCTAGAGCTGAATTGCAGAACTCAAAGACTGTCCCAACACGTGGGAAAAGTACTGTGTGTTTAGATAAAGACAGTAGGAAGACACATGTAAGAATCCATCAGACCAATAACAAATGGAATAAAAAACCTGGTAAATCTAGCAGATCTTCAAAAACAGAGAAGAAAGATAAAGTAATGAGTACTTCCAGCTTGGAAAAAATAGTTCCAATTATTGCTGTACCATCTTCTGAACAAGAGATCATGCACATGTTCCGAATAATAAGAAAACATGTAAGGAAAAATTATATGAAATTCAAGGCAAAATTTTCATTAATACAATTTCATAGAATTATTGAGTCAGCAATTTTGAGTTTTACATCTCTAATTAAACATCTCAACTTATACAAAATCTCTAAGTCAGTGACTACCTTACAGAAGAATCTCTGTGATGTTATAGAATCTAAACTTAAGCAAGTTAAAAAGAATGGCATAGTTGATCGTTTATTTGAACAGCAGCTACCAGATATGAAAAAAAAATTGTGGAAGTTTGTAGATGAACAACTTGATTATTTGTTTGCAAAGCTTAGGAAAATCTTAGTAAATTCCATGAACTTTGGAAGAGGCAGTGATGAAGGCAAACTTGAAAAAACAAGTAAACAGAATGCACAGTCTTCAAGTTGTCAGAAAAGGAGTATAGACAACAACAAAGAATCACTGAAAGAAAAATTACCAAAATCAGAAGACACTGTTAATTATAAGTCTTCACTGGCATGTAAAAAATCTGAGGAAAAATATCAAGACCAAAATAACTCCAGTATTAACACAGTAAAGCATGACATTAAAAAAAATGTTAATGCCTGCTTTGATAATATAAAGAACTCTCAATCTGAAGAGTACTCCTTGGAATTACACCATCCAAGCACCCCAAAGTCAGAAAAAAATGAAGGAAGCAGCATAGAGGATGCACAGACATCCCAGCATGCAGCTCTGAAGCCAGAACGAAGTTTCGAGATTCTTACCGAGCAGCAAGCATCTAGCCTTACTTTTAATTTAGTGAGTGATGCACAAATGGGTGAAATATTTAAAAGTTTGTTGCAAGGTTCTGATCTTCTAGACAGCAGTGTGAACTGTACTGAAAAAAGTGAGTGGGAATTAAAGACTCCAGAGAAGCAGCTGCTAGAGACTCTTAAGTGTGAGTCCATACCAGCTTGTACAACAGAAGAACTAGTTTCAGGGGTGGCTTCTCCATGTCCTAAAATTATTAGTGATGATAATTGGTCATTATTATCGACTGAAAAAGGTCCGTCTCTGTCTTCAGGGCTTCCATTGCCAGTTCATCCTGATGTGTTGGATGAAAGTTGTATGTTTGAAGTGTCTACTAACCTACCTTTAAGTAAAGATAGTGTGTGTAGTGCAGAAAAGAGCAAACCCTGCATTTCTTCCATACTTCTTGAAGATCTAGCAGTCTCTTTAACAGTACCGTCACCTTTGAAGTCAGATGGTCATCTCAGTTTTTTAAAGCCTGATGTTTCATCTAGTTCAACTCCTGAAGAAGTCATTAGTGCTCATTTTAGTGAAGATGCCTTACTTGAAGAAGAAGATGCATCTGAGCAAGATATTCATTTAGCTCTGGAGTCTGATAATTCAAGCAGTAAATCAAGTTGTTCTTCATCCTGGACAAGCCGATCTGTTGCTCCAGGCTTTCAGTACCACCCTAATCTACCTATGCATGCTGTCATAATGGAAAAGTCCAATGATCATTTCATTGTGAAAATACGGCGTGCAACACCATCTACCTCTTCTGGTCTTAAACAGAGTATGATGCCTGATGAATCATTGACATCTTTGCCCAAGTGTGGAAAGGAAACTGATGAGGCAGCAGAGAAAGAATATATTTCATGTCAGAACACAGTTTTTGAATCTGTGGAAGAAGTGGAAAATTCCAATAAAAATGTTGATAGCAATAAGTCAACTCATGAAGAACAGAGCTCTATGATACGAACACAGGTTCCTGATATATATGAATTTCTTAAAGATGCTTCAGGTAAGACGGATCATAGTGATGAAGTGGCTGATGAATGTTTCAAATTCCATCAAGTGTGGGAACCAAAAGTGCCTGAAAGCATTGAAGAATTGCCTTCAGTGGAAGAACTCTCACACCCTGTTGGGGATCATCTTCCAAACACATACATAGAGCTAACAAAAGATCCAGTTACTGAAACCAAAAACTTGGGGGAATTCATAGAAGTAACAGTTTTAAATATTGATCATTTGGGATGTTCTGAAGGCAATTTAAATCAAAGTGCTCAAATATTAGACAGTTCTTTGCAGGCTGATACTGTAGGTGCTTTCATTGATTTGACACAGGATGCTTCAAGTGAGAGTAAAAGTGAAGATAATCATCCTGAATTAGCTGTTGAAGACTTGGGATGTGGGGTGATACATGTAGATGAAGGTAATTATAAGGAAGAAAAGGTGCAAATGGCAAACAGACCTTTGGAATGCATTGTTGAGGACGCCTATATCGACTTGACCACAGAATCTCCCAGTTCGTGTGAAGTAAAAAAGGACAAATTAAAATCAGAGCCAGCATCAAATTGTGATGATTCAGAGTTGCCTGGGACTTTGCATAATGCTCACAAAAAGAGAAAAAACCTTTCTGATCTAAATCATTCTCATAAAAAACAAAGAAAGGAAACACACTTAACCAACAGGGAAAAGACCAAAAAACCTACCGAAGATTCTTGTGAGAATACTGAAGCTCACCGAAAGAAAGTCAGTAAGAAGAGGGCCTCTCCTGTGAATAAAGATCTCTCATCATTAAAGGCATCGCCAGGGATTAAGGATTCATCAGCAGCACTGACTACTTCTACAAGCCTTTCTGCCAAGAATGTTATTAAAAAGAAGGGAGAAATTATCATTTTATGGACAAGGTAAGACTTGTGAGACGTTTAAATCACTAAGAAATTTTGAGCTCAGAAATCAAATCCGTCTGGCTGGGTGCAATGGCTCATGGCTGTAATCCCAGTACTTTGGGAGGCTGGGGCAGGTGGATCACTTGAGCCCAGGAGTTTGGGACCAACTTGAATAACATGATGAAATTCTGCTCTACAAAAAATACACAAAAATTAGCCAGGCATGTTGGTGCAGGCCTGTGGTCCCAGCTACTTGGGAGGCTAAGGCAGGAGGATCGCTTGAGCCTGGGAGGCAGAGGTTGTACTCCAGACTGGGTGACAGAGCAAAACTGTCTCAGAAAAAAAAAAAAAAAAAAAAAAAAATCCTAAAACCTAAAGATAACTAATCTGTCATGTCTTCATAGCTTTATCCTAAAATAAGGAAGATGACTTCAAAAGTAGCCAAATTTAGTTGAAAATACATTCTAGACTGCTGTACTGTGGAACAGTCTAGAACAGTGGCTCTTAACCAGAGGTGTGCAGTACCATCATGGATACAGCTTTTCACTCTGAAAAGCTCTAGTGTGAAGTTAAAAAAAAAAAAGTAGTGAAAAAAAAAGTGTGTTTAACTTCACTTTTTAAATTAAAAACTATTATTTCATTTGGAAGCAACTGGTTTAAGCACATCTTAGAAAGAATGACAAGTGATGAAACGGCAAAAATGGGAGTGTTGGTATAGGTTGGTGCAAAAGCCACTGTGGTTTTTGCTGTTACTTTAAGGATTAATCCTTAATCCATTTGCTGTTACTTTAATGGCAAAACCGCAGTTACTTTAGCAGCAACCTAATACTTTGATTTTTTTCTCCAAATTAGAAGTTTACAGTTTTTAAACTAGTTATCCTTTTGAGTTCCATATAAACTGTTTAAGATAATTAAGACCTCATTCAGATGTAGAAGTAACAACTGTTATGAATCATTGGACTAGAGGTAGACATACTTGATTAGAATGCTTAATGAGAGAAGCCGAGTATTGTGAAAACTGGTGATCAGTTTTCATGGTCCTCAAATTCCACAGTCCTCAAATCCCCATTTCAGATAACTTTGCAGATGGCAGTATAAAATCTCAGCAATTGTATTTGTTACACATATTTGGTCAGAGTATTTAGAAAAAGCAGAGGTCTGGGAATTAGAAGTTGTGGATTCTATTTTAGTCCTGGTTCTTCTACTTAGGTCTGTGACCATCTTTGGGCCCTAAGTTTTTTAGTGTGTACATTAAAGGTAGACTTAAAAAAAAACTTTAATTTTGTCTTTAGGAAAATAAATCAGTACATTTGTTGTAGATTACATATGAGTAAAATCATCTAAATGTTATTTCTCAGAGATACCCATTGTCATTATTTCTGTATATACACTTTTCCTTTTTCCTATGGGTTTAAATTTCCCTGACTGGTGGTCTTTAAGCAGTGGGATTTTTATTACCTTCCTACTATTATGTACAAAAACTAAATACAGTTTTTCCCTCCTCAGAAATGATGACCGGGAAATTTTATTGGAGTGTCAGAAAAGAGGGCCATCATTTAAAACATTTACATATTTAGCTGCCAAGTTGGATAAAAATCCAAATCAGGTAACTACCCAATTTTTACATCTCTATTGGTTCACAGATATTGCTACTCTAAATACTTAAGATTTATGCTGGGTGTGGTGGCTCAACGTGGGAGGATCCCTTGCAACCAGGAGTTTGAGACCATCCGGGCAATATATTAAGACCCCTGACTCTAGAAAAATTTTTAAAAATTACTGGATGCTGTGGTGTGGATGTGTGGTCTCAGCTACTCGAGAGGCTGAGGAGGGAGGATTGTCTGAGCCCAGGAGTTCAAGACTAGCCTGGCCAACATAGTGAGACCATGTCTCTACAAAAAACAAAAAAATTAGCAGGGCATGGTGACATGTACCTGTAGTCCCAGCTACTCAGGAGGCTGAGGCAAATGTATGGCTTGAGCCCAGGAGGTTGAGGATGCAGTGAGCCATGATCATGCCACGGCACACCAGCCTGAGACAGAGTGAGATCCTGTTTCAGACCAACAAATAAAAGTAAATAAATGCTTAGATTGAATTTTTTTCTTTTTGAATTAAAGTTAGTAGTTTTCTTTCTGTCTTTTTTTTTTTTTTTTTTTTTTTTTTTGAGGTAGAGTCTCGCTTTGTTGCCCCTGCTGGAGTGCAGTGGCGTGATCTTGGCTCACTGCAACCTCCACCTCCTGGGTTCAAGTGATTCTTGTGCCTCAGCCACCTGAGTAGCCGGGATTACAGGTGTGTGCCACCACACCCAGCTAATTTTTTATATTTTTAGTAGATTACTGTAGAGACAGAGTTTTGCTACATTGGCCAGGCTGGTCTTGAATTCCTAGCCTCATGTAATCTGCTTGCCTTGGGCTCCCAAATTGCTGGGTTTATAGGTGTGAAGAAAATTTAAGAGATAGAGTCTCACTATGGTGCCTAGGCTAGAGTTGAACTCCTGAGCTGCTTAGATTTACTTTTTGAGTGTTAGAATATGTAGGTATTTATTAGCCAGCCTCTTTAAAAGCATGGCTCAGTGTAGGACTGTTAAAAACTTGGTGATTGTGGAAGAAGTATGACTGGGAAAATCCTGTTTATTTTGTAAACTGATGTTTGCTTGTTTAAGAAATAATAATGCTTGTAATCCCAGTCCTTTGGAAGGCCGAGCTGGGAGGATTGCTTGAGCCCAGGTTATAGTAAGCTATGCTCTTGACACTGCACTCCAGCCTAGGTGACATAACTAGACTCTGTCTCTTTAAAAACAAAAGTTTAATATTGAAAAGTTAAATAGTAATCACCTTTAGTATATGAAGACATTTTTCTTTTTTTTTTTTTTCTGTTTTGAGACAGAGTTTTGCTCTTCTTGCCCAGGCTGGAGTGCAATGGTGTGATCTCGGATCACCACAACCTCCGCCTCCTGGATTCAAGCAATTTTCCTGCCTTAGCCTCCTGAGCTGGGATTACAGGCATGTGCCACCATGCCCACCTAATTTTGTATTTTCAGTGTAGAGACGGGGTTTCTCCATGTTGGTCAGGTTGGTCTCGAACTCCTGACCTGAGGTAATCCGCCCGCCTCAGCCTCCCAAAGTGCTGGGATTACAGGTGTGAGCCACTGTGCCCAGCTATGAAGATAATTTTCTAAACATTACTTCATCTCTTTATTATTGAAGGTAACTTTCTCTGTCTTTAGCTGTCTTATGAAAGTATTCTTCAAAGATGAAAAAGATTACTGAGGTATTTACAATTAACACTGATTTTTAAATTTTCAGGTCTCAGAAAGATTCCAGCAGCTAATGAAGCTCTTTGAAAAGTCAAAATGCAGGTAGTTAATGCTTACACTACAGGAGACTAGTAAAATAAATGTTTGACACTGTAGTTGTGCAGTTAATGGCTGGTTAGTCATTGAAGATGTGAATAGTGGGTGAGAGACATCCAGTTGAGTTCCTGCTTCAGTCACAGGTTGAAGGATGGTTGCTCAAGCAGGCATCTAAGGTGACCTCATCCACAGGGACATGCTCAGAGTGAAGCCTGCTGCAGTTCAGATCAGCATGGCATCTCTCCTCAACCTTCTGATTGCTGATGAGTCTAAGGTGGGGGGAAATCCATTTGATTACTAAAAAAATTTTATAGATAAAGAAATATAAAACCAAATATTCTTGAATTGCAGTATGTGGTTCATACGCAGTGAAGTCTGTTGTCATGGTAATTTAATATTTCTCACATTTTTAAATTAGTGCTAATTAAAATACAAAACATAAAGTCTCTTGTCATCTAAACTGATGACATGATTTACCATATTAAATTGTTAATAATGTTCAGACATGTTTCCTCAGTTTTTGTACTTCTCGTACAAGTCATCTCATACATACAGGTTTATTAAGGCAATAATATTTAAATTATCAGCAGGATACTGGGTGTGGTAGTGACTACCTATAGTCCCAGCTACTTGGGAGGCTGAGGCAGAAGCATCGCTTGAGCCCAGAAATCTGAGGCTAGGGTACTAAGATTGTGCCTATGAATAAGCAATACACTCTAGCCTGGGCAATATAGTGAGACCTAGTCTCTAATAACTAATTAAATAAATAAATTACCAGCAGGTTTTTTTCTGTAAAATCTCAGCCAGTTGCTTAACTATTTTAGATTTTTATGTAAGCAGAATTTTAAAGATATTTAACGTATCACTGTATTTTTAATTGATTTGTAGTCCTAATTATTTGAATCCAAAACATCCAATTTTAAATTAAATGAAGTTTGAATTAAATCTGAATAGAAACTATATTTGGACATAGAGAGCCATGGACAGTGGCTCACCCCTGTAATCTCACCACTTTGGGAGGCCAAGGTGGATGGATTACTTGAGCAAGCCAGGAGTTCTATACCAGCCTGGCCAACATGGTGAAACCCCTCTCTACAAAAAAATACAAAAGTTAGCTGGGCATGGTGGCACGTGTCTATAATCTCAGCTACTTGGGAGACTGAAGCATGAAATCGCTTGAACCTGGTAGGCGGAGGTTGTGGTGAGTGCCAAGATGGTGCCACTGCACTCCAGCCTGAGTGAGAGAGTGAGACTGTCTCTCAGAAAGGAAAAAAAAAAAACAACTAGATTTGGACATACAGCACAGTGCTAGTGAGATATTCAAAATATGTTTAGTAGTTTACTATGACATTAAATTTTTTTTGTTGGCCAGGTTGGTCTTGAACCGCTGACCTCAGGTGATCCGCCCGCCTCTGTCTCCCAAAGTGCTGGGATTACAAGCATGAGCCACTGAGCCCGGCCAACATTAAACTTCTTTTCTTTTTTTTTAAATTTGAGATGGAGTCTCACTTTGTCACCCAGGTTGGAGTGCAGTGGCAAGATCTCAGCTCACTGTAACCTCTGCCTCTTGGGTTCATGTAATTATGATGTTAAATTTCTATCTATATAATTCAGAATGTGGCTGGGTGCAGTGGCTCACAGCTGTAATCCAGCACTTTGGGAAGCTAAGGTGGCCAGATCACCTGAGTTCAGGAGTTTGAGTCCAGCCTGGCCAATATGACGAAATCCCATCTCTACCAAAATTAGAAAAATTAGCTGGGCGTGGTGGCACGTGCCTGTAATCCCAGCTGCTTGGGAGGCTGGGACAGGAGAATCGCTTGAACCTGGGAGGTGGAGGTTGCAGTGAGCCAAGATGGCACCCCTGCACTCCAGCCTGAGTGACAGATCAAGACTCCATCTCAAAAGAAAAAAAAATAAAACCATACAACAGAATGTAAGATTAAATAATGGGGAATTTGAAGAAGAAGCTTATTCTAAACCTTTTTAAAAAGCTCTGGGCAAAGTGGCTTGGTTATCTTTTAGATTAACTCTGCTTTAAGATTTTTGCAGCCTTTAAGAAATTAAACCAAGTTTCTTTTTTTTAACCTTAATGTTATCTTAAAATACGATTTCCATTTTCTTGTGAAGAGAATGTAAATTCTTTGAAATAGAGATGGGGTTTTGCCATGTTGCCCAGGCTGGTCTTGAACTCCTGGACTCAAGCGATTCACTTGCCTTGGCCTCCAAAAGTGCTGGAATTACAGGCATAAGCTACAGCATCTCGCCAAAAATCTGAAACCATTTAATGAATTTGATATTTGAGATTTTCTTTGCTTGCAGGATAGCACATATCATGGGTTATTTCACTTCTATCTTGCCTCTTAACTGGTTTTTTCCACCACAAGTACTATAGTCTCATTAAATTTTTGTCACTATCAATCAAAGTATAATGATAGTTACCAAACTGATTGCATAACCTAGTGTTTTTTTTTTTTTTTAATTTTGAGACCATTTGGAAGATGAGAAAGCCAGCTTACTAAACACTAATATTGTCTAAATAGAGCTCATTTAAAAGGTAACACATTATAAGATAGTCCTATCAGAAAAACAGAATCATAACTTTAGCATTTTCTTACATTACAGATAAGTTGCCGAATTCCTGGGAGTCTTAATTGATATTGCATACTACACAGAAGCTTCAAATTCCTCATGTTTTAAATGAGCACTAGAGGGAGGTTTATCACCTTTTTGATTACCAGATGATAATCTACATTTGTAGATTATCTAATGTGACTCTCTAATTTCACATCAGCATGTTCAGCTTGTTCCAGTCATCATTCTGATTTGCTTATCTGTTATTGGCCAAAATATTTATTTTTAAAAATGTTAGAACTTAAAATGAAAGCAACAGTGATGTATTGATATTTTAGTTTTGATATTTTAAAGAAATGACTTTCTTTTCTAGATTTAAAAAATAGTTTTGTAGCATTTTAAACTTAGTGACTAGTTCAAGTGTTCATCCATTTTTTTATTTGCTTTTATAATTGCCTCTCATTTTGGTATATTGTAAAATAATTTAAATAATGTATTTATAAATATGTATAATTATAATGATGTAAAATACTGTATGTATGTGTGTTTCTGTATGCACACACATAAATGGCTTTGCCTAGCCAAGGATTTTTGTATCTGTATAAAACGTTTTGTATAAAGTTTGCTTTCAATAACAGTAATGTATAATAAAACCATGTAAAGTTTTGTTGTATTTTGATTAGAATGTTTATTTTACTTTTATTGTGTTTAGGTAATAATTAAAACATCAAACGAGGTAAAAGTCCCAGGGGACATAGGGAGCAATTTTGAAGTGGTTCCTGGCGGGGGTGTGGCTGGCTGAATGGCTCTGAGTAGATTTGTTAGAGAAAACTGATTGCTCTTGCCTGCTTTCTCACAGCAAGCACTGGAACAGTGAGCCAGATCTCTGCTGCAGGTGTCCTCACAGATAAAATTAGAGTAGCACAAGAGCTTTTTGGGTGAAGATTTTGAGAAAACAGGGGTAAGGATTGATTAGCTTGGGCATTACTTCTTCACCCCTCTGCCTTTAGACTCAGAACTAGTGAGTTAGCAATGTAGGCCCTAGATTCTAGGAAGTGCCTTTTCTCATTGCCATTTTTCTCAGGGTATTCAAAGAAGAAGCCCTGTCCTAAAGGATTACACACTGAAACAACTAGCAGTGGTTTTGTAGTGCTAGGGCCCTCCAACATGGGAGCTTGTCACCTTCCCTCTCTTTGAACCCTTAATAGCAACTACAGGGTTGGCTGTCAGTCCTCCAGTGCATACTATCACTCAGAACATCTCATGCTACCAGATTAGTGAGTTCACAAGCAAAGTAATATGATGACTGAAAGATACTACTGGTTCAAAAGAAAGATTATGTAAGACTTTCAGAATCTAAAATTAATAAACATTAAAAGATGCTAGCAACATGATACAAGAATAAGAAATAATGAAACATTTAAAATAAGTAGCATAATAAATGGAGTAGGATAGAGACTGGGTGCAGTAGCTCATGCCTGTAATCCCAGCACTTTAAAAGGCCAGGGCGAGGAGTTCAAGACCAGCCTGGCCAAGATGGTGAAAACTTGTCTCTACTAAAAATACGAAAAGCCAGGAATGGTGGTGGGCATCTGTAATCCCAGCTACTTGGGAGGCTGAGGCAGAGAACTGCTTGAACCCGAGAGGCAGAGGTTGCAATGAGTCGAGATCGTGACAGTGCACTCCAGCCTGGGTGACAGAGCAAGACTCCATCTCAAAAAAACAAAAAAATGTAGGATAGATACAGGTGCAGAATAAATTAGCTGGAAAATCAGACTGAGAAACCCCCAGAAGAAAGCAAAAAAGATATATAGGAAATATGAAAGTGGATTTAAGCAAGACGGAGGCCAGAAGTAGGTATGCCAACACTGAGGTAAGAAGCCCAGGAGGAAAAAAATATAGATTAAAAGGGCCATAGAGTGCCAAATGAGAGACACATGCCGAAATTTAAGAGTAGCAAGATAATGAGAAAAATCCAAAAGCTTTTACAGTAAATGCATAAAGGAACAAGAATAAGATTGACCTCAGTCTTCTCAAGTGCAATACTGGGTGTAGGAAAACAATGTCATATTTAAAGTACTGGACTTACAGTTTTAATCTATCTAAATTGTCATTCCAATGTGAGGACTTAATAGAAACATTAAGATGCCAAGGATCTCTATCCGAAGGAAAAGAAGTCACTATATCACAAAGACACCTACACATGTTTACTGCAGCACAATTCACAATTGCAAAGATATAGAATCAACCAAATGTCCATCAATTGATGAGTGGATAAAGAAAATGTGTTATACATATACCATTGGAGAGCTACTCAACCATACAAAAAGAATAAAATAATGTCTTTTGGAGCAACTTGGATGGAACTGGAGGCTGTTATTCTAAGTCAAGTAACTCAGGAATTGAAAACCAGATACCAATCCCAGCACTTTGGTAGGCCCAGGTCAGCAATTACCTGAGGTCAGGAGTTCGAGACAAGCCTGGCCAACATTGCAAAACACTGTCTCTACTAAAAATACAAAAACTATCTGGGTGTGGTGGTGGGCGCCTGTAATCCCAGCTACTCGGGAGGCTGAGGCAGGGAGAATTACTTGAACATGGGAGGTGGAGGTTGCTGTGAGCCAAGATCATACCACTGTACTCCAGCCTGGGCAACAAAGTGAGACTTCATCTCAAAAAACAAAAACCAAAAAATCCAGATACCCCTTTCTGCTTCCACTGCCATGATGGCACTCATGAAAAAGCTTGTGGCAAAGCGGGGCAAAAAAAAAAAAAAAGCAAGTTCTGAAGTTTACTCTTAATTGCCCCCACTGTAGAAGATAGAATCATGGAAGCTGCTAACTTTGAGCAGTTTTTGCAAGGGGGGATCAAAGTGAATGGAAAAGCCAGGACTCTCAATGGAGGTGTTGTGACCATGGAAAGGAGTACGAGCAAGATCACCATGATTTCCGAGGTGATTATTTTCCCTAAAGGTATGTGAAATGTCTCACCAAAAAATATTTGAAGAAAAATAATCTGTGTGATTGGTTGCACATAGTTGCTAACAGTGAAGAAAGTTATGAATTATGTTACTTCTAAATTAACTAGGACAAATAGGAGGAGGAAGATGAGGATTAAAATTCATTTATCTGGAATATTTTGTATGAGTTTTTGAATAAAACTTGGGAACCAGAAGGAAAAAAGTCAGATACCTCATATTCTCACTTATAAATGCGAGCTAAGTTATGGGTATGCAAAGGCATACAAAGTGGTATAATGGATATTGAGACTCAAAAGGGGGGATGGGGAATGGATGAAAAACAACATTGTATTTTATCAGACGGAGTCTTGCTCTGTTGCCCAGGCTGGAGTGCAATGGCGCCATTTTGGCTCACTGCAACCTCCGCCTCCCAGGTTCAAGCAATTCTCCTGCCTCAGCTTCCTGAGTAGATGGGATTACAGGCACCTGCCACCATGCCCGGCTAAGTTTTGTATTTTTAGTAGAGATGGGGTTACACCATGCTGGCCAGGCTGGTCTCGAACTCCCAACCTCAGGTGATCTGCCCGCCTTGGCCTCCCAAAGTGCTGGGATTACAGGTGTGAGCCACCGCGCCTATATTGAGTACAATATTTGTGACTTCAGCAACTGTGCACTAAAATCCTAGACTTCAGCACTATGCAATTCATCCACATAACTGAAAACCACTTGTACCTCTAAAGTTACAGAAATTTTTAAATTTTTTTTTTTTTTTTGCCAGAAGACAAGGGGATGAAATGAGGGATGAAGAATCGAAGACTGAAGGTACTAGAGTTCCTTTTTATTTATTTATTTATTTATTTATTTATTAGAATAAAAAGAATGAAAGAGAGAAAGGAAGAGGAAGAGATTTTAGAAAAAGAAAAGGAGAAAGAAAGAAACAGCAAAAGAAAGAAAAAATGAAAGAGAAAGAGGAAGAAATTTTAGAAAAAGAGAGAAAAGGAGAAAGAAAGAAACTGCAAAAGAAAGAAAAAAATGAAAGAGAAAGAGGAAGAGATTTT